>CABFKO010007720.1:8883-23612 GCA_901766855.1 Panagrolaimus sp. ES5
TTTACTTGTTTTGTGCAAAAATAATTACCATCATTGATTTCCTGTATTTTTAATCCCAAAAACAATAAATTTCGAAAACTTAATTTTTCTACAGTACTACCCCTATTTTATCACAATTACATATTACTTGACAAAAATAATTGCAATAATAAAATTCCTCGGTTTTTTTCAAAAAAAGCACTAAAAAATAAAAAATATATTTATTTTTTAACGAAACACTAAAAAACAGAGCAAAAACAACAAACAAAAAAACAAGAGTGAAATAAACAAAAGAAAAGAATCGACAAAGAAAAAGAAGGAGAGAGACTATGAGAGAGAGAGAAAAAAAGGGGGGGGGGCATCCATTTTTTCACTGCCTTGTCTGTATCTCTTTACATTCATTTTCAATCAGATGGCTGCCCGGAAAAAAAACATTTTTGAATTTTTTCCCAATGCCTTTAACGATTTCCACATTTTTTTTGAAAAACACGAATTTGTTTGGAAGGTTTTTTTGATCGTTTATTTTTTGTTCAACAGCAGCGGCTCTCCCACCTCTTCTTCTTCTTCCTTCTCTTTTTCTATGTTTTCATCTCAATGTTTTTTTCTTCTTCTTCGTGCTGATGCTGGTCTTCATCATGAATTGTAAAAGGATTGGCCGCGGTTGATTTTTGATGCAAGTAAACAACATGAGTGAAAAAAAGGAAAGAATAGACGCAAAAAAAGAAATAAAAAAACGTAAACAAAAATTTTTTTTCTGACAACGTAAAAAAAAATTAAATTTTTAAAGGATACAGTTTTTTTTGTTCATTTCAGTGTCATCGAAAAGAAAACTTATTCGTAACAGCAGAAAAACAAGTAAAAGAATGATTGAAAATTTAATGTAGCGACACAAAGAAAAAATCTTTATTTTCCATCACATTTTTTTGGAGTTATTAAAGTTTATAAAACTGCAAATAAAAAAAGATATTTAAAGCAACATTTTTGGATATTTTTACGAAATGCTTCCGAAAAATTTTTTTCTTTTGACGTGAAAAACCATGAAATTCAAAAAAGATATAATTTCTTTTAAATAGTGGTAAAAAGTCAGATTTGTCATCTTTTTTTACCATAAAACCAAAAAAAAATATTATAATCATCGGCCAACCATTAGTTACAAGCAAAACTCCCAAAGTCTATTTTTTAAAATTTTAAGTTTGGTTTATTCGACATTGGAAAATCGTTTATATTATTTTACAAAAAGAAAAAAAATATATATAGGCTATTTGCATTTTTATAAAAAAAAATGGAACGGCGTTTCCAAAAAAAATATTGGTGTCCCGTTTAAGTTTAAATAAGAGTACTGTAGTTTCATAAAAACAAACTTGAAATTCTTCTGTCTCACATTTAATCGTCAATTCAATTTTTTCATCAATTTTCTACATGGCTTTTAATTCATCTTTTAAAACAAGTTTAAAAACAAGTCAAGAAATATGTACAAACTTTTAAGATTTCTCGTATCATTGGGTATACCTAAGTTAATTTCAACACTTTTATTGATAATATCAACTGCTAAAATAATTTCCGTAATAATTTTTTTTCCTTTTTCAACCTCCTTAGATATCTGCCAATTTTTGTAATGTTCGAAAAAGTTTTAATTTCTCCATTATCATTTTGATAAAACACTCATTATAACAAAAAATTAAATTGCAAAATTAAAAAAAACATTGATACACAAAAAATTGACTTAAATATTGTGAAATCAAAGACTAAATAAGTAAAGAGAAAAAGGTATTTTGACCCTTTTGAGTTAATGACACAATATCACAGCGAGTTGACTGTCGATTTTAAACACTTCGCCAAAAACAATTTTTTGAAAAAAAAAAAAAAAGCAAAAAATGAAACGAAGTAAGTTTTGAGACGGATATTTGAAATTTTGAGATTAGGGTAATATGTGGACGGTAAGCATTAATCGAACTCGGTTTTGTTTAAACTCCCTGAGGGAATATTGATATATGAGATACCAAAATTTAAATAATTTAAAAAAAGTTAGTGTTGTTCACAATTATTTTCCAAGTAAACATTTTAAGATCCTTGGTAGCATTTTAAAAGATTTAAAACAAAAAAAAATTATAGATTTACTATATCTCTAAAAGGCAAGGAATCTAGTTTTTATATCAATGAATGTTGAGTAAAAAAACTTTTTTCCAACAAAATTTAACTTTCAAAAATACAAAGCCAATCGTAAATTAATGTGAAATTCTTTTTTGTTACTTTGCAAATTAAAAAATATAATACTTAAAATTACTTTTTTGGATAAAAATGAAAAAAAAATTCTTGTACGAGAGCGAACTTTTTTCGCAAATTTGCATCATATGATGTCTATTCATTTTCTTGTGTTAAAAATAATTAAATACCCATTAATAAGATGTAATAAGATTTTAGCTATTACACGTGTGCAACATCAGAAAATATGCAACAGAATAAGAAAACTGTTGGTTCATATTTTTTTAGTTTTTTTTTCTTCAATTTGCTTTAAAGAATGTTTTTTTTTGCCTGAAAAATGTAATAAAAAACTTTGAGAAACAAAAAATTCGTCAAGATTGTCCGTCATTTGGTATTAGAAATTTGTGATGATTATTTTTATAAAACATTTTACCATGTTTTACAAGGGTATCGTTTGTTTAAAACATTTCGCTATAATAAAATCTTTATCTAATTCGGTGACTTATAACATTTCAACATCTTTTTCAGATTAATATATGACAATCAAAATTATAGCTAAAAAGTTGGCAATATTAAAAAATTTTGGGTAAAAATTTGAAAAAAAACTAGAAATAAGCCAAAATTTTTGATCACGGACGGAAAAAACTGAATTCGAGTTTTTAAAAAGAAATTTGGAAAGTAGCCACGGCACGGGAAACAGGAAAATCTCGTTCCGAAAATTTATGCGCAGCCCTATATGCATATAATGCAACCATATTTGCAACTGTTGTTTCTTTCACGCCAGTCAATTCCAATTCAGTTGGAATTGCTTTGAAAATAAAACAATAAAATTAATCATCTCAAATTTATATTAAAAAGCCTACATTTGCACATTTTAACAATGAAAAAATGTTTCACACAATCGGTAACAGAATTTTCAGGGGGTTTAAACAAAAACCAAATAAATGAAAGCACAATAAGTGGACAAACATATTTACATTATAAACAAAATAATCAATGGATTTATTTCAATCAAGGAAGACCAAATAACTAATTTTTTATTTTTGTCGATGACCTTCTTTTATTCAGTTCGTAAAAAGCTATCAAGCTTGAATCAATGGATGGCATTTTTATAGGTCACCACCAATGGTTTCTCTTATCAATTCATCAGTAATCGATATTTTTATAATTATTTAAAAAAATAGAAGAAAAAAGTATGATGCTTCTATGAATTCTATTTAGTAGAAATGCTTTCGCTGACTGAAATGATAGAATTTGGTGGATTTGTTCCTTCCAAAAAAGTCTAGGTAGATCTTTGTCTTTATTTGGTATATAAGCCGTAATCGTCTTAAATCGAAACGAAAAAAATTAGTTAAATCCATTTCTTGAAATAAATTTAGATCCATATAGCTTTATTTTGTTGACATGTATTTCATCTGTACATTTTCTTTCCTGAATGCGGTAATCTCTTTATTTTAGTTACATTGATCTTTATGTTAGACAAATGATCGCAAAAATACAGATAACGGTACTAAAGAATTTTTCAACTTATAAAAAAATTCAATAGTGATAGTATCAGTAAACAACATGAAAATAATGTTTTTCAAATCATTGTTTCTTTCTAATTTTAAAGTGACGGAAAGTTTACAAAATATAGAAAATAGCTTTTTTAATAATATAAGAAAATGTAAGATTTCACATTATAAACGACCACGGAATTTTCAAGACTTGTGATAAAAAACGGATGTTCTTCAACTGTCTCATTCATTAAAAATATATAAAAATATTCAGTAATAAAATTTGCATCAAAATTTTTTGCATACAATGCCATTTGGCTCAAATGTTTGTGTTTTTTTTAATTTTTTTTAAACCCTGTTGCTCTCTCCCCCTTTTTTGGAAGTTTTTATTTCTCTTAAATGCTTGTGTATTCTTTTATTCATCCCCAATGGATTTCACCTATCTTTTTTCTTTTAAATTTTTTCTTTTTTTTCTCTTAAATGCTTTATTTTTTTTGCTCAAGTGTTTTCTAATATTCATCCCCAATGGATTTCACCTATCTTTTTTTTGGAAGTTCTTTTTTTCTCTTAAATGCAAGAATTTTTTCCATAAACATTATATGATGTTTCTTACTGCCAATTTTTAGAATAAAAAATCACAATAAATGACAACTCCAGTTAACACTTTGCCGGAGACGTCCGTTAGTATTGAACAACAATTGTAGGTGAAAAACTAAACGAAACAAATATAATTAATTTTTTCAGAGAAAATCTTAAAAAGTTATTTTTTGCATTCCAAACTGAAACAAACGAAAAAATTAAAGAGCTACATTCTGAAATTGGTATTTTGAAGTCTCGATTAAATCCAGTCATCGAAAAATGTGGTAGTTTTTTTGCAATACCTCTCATTTTTCAAAGTTTTGAGACATCCTTTTCAGATGATACAAGTGGTAAAAAAACATTATTTCCCCTTAGCAAAATTTTTACTTTTAATCAAGATGAATGTGATTTGCTTAATAATCTTATCGCAGTCAAACTTGCTGATTCAGAAACCAGTAGTTTACCAAAACAACGTGCCGGCAAGTCAGAAGCTAACAATCGCACACTTGTATTGTCTGTTTTGTTTGGGTGAGTTCTTTCATAATTAAAACAAGTGAAAAAAGAAGGTGAAACTGTTTTTTTTACAGAAGCTGGAAGAGATCAAGACAGAATAAAGTTTCGGAGAATGAAATGTTCCAAAACCCTTTCTTGAAATACTCATATGAATTCTACCAATCTTTAAAACTTGAAAAGAATTTCAGTTTACATGCTTGGAGATTATTTTTTAGAAACAAAAAAACCAAAAAAAACAAGGTTTTAAAAAAACATCAAAGCAACAAGAAGGAAATAAAAGAATCCATCAAATCGCAGATTCGCAAGCCATCAAAGTACAATAGCTCCGAAGAAAATGTCAATTCTTTAACGTCAGAAACAGATAGTAATCTTTTATTCTTGCAAAATATTACAACAAATCCTGTTGAAGAAGCTTCATCACATGCTGGTCCGTCGAGTTTGTTGTCCAAGAAAACTATAGACATTTCAAGTAACTCCAAATCAGGTTTGAATGACATGAGCAAAGATGAACATGTCATACCTGATGACATTAAATACCAATATACGAAGGAACAATTACCTTATTTTTACTATTTTGTCAAACTATATGAGTACGTTTATTAAATTTGAATGAAAAAATTTTTTCTTTTAATTTTTAGCACATGGTATGAACAGTCTGGAAAACATTTTGTTGGTTTTTCTGCTTCACCATGGGGAGAAAATTATTTAAATTTCCTTGCAAACGAAATTCAGATTCGTGAAAATTTAAAACATGAAGCATTGAAGGACGATATTGAAACAACTTTAAGAGGAAATCCATGTGTTTACACTGATTCGTTTTCTGATTTTGAAGAAAACCACAATAAATCAGTACAACTTCTTCAATCCGTGCAATACTGGAATTTAAATTATAAAGGAAAATGCAATGTTTATGAATTTTGGAAGCCATCACAAGCAATGTACAATGATCTCATTGCCAAAAAACTTTAAACACGAATGGAAATGCTCAAATTGTCTCAAAAAAATGAAGTATTTTAATCAAATTCTTTCCCTTTTTTGCATGTGTTTTTAAGTTGATTTTTTATTTTTATTGATGAACAGTTTATATGATATTTTCAGAAAAAATTCTTTTTAATAAATTTATGAAAGATTTTTTTCCTGGTACCGTGTGTAATAAAATACATTTTTATTGTATTTACTAACATTTGAAATTAGTAAAAATATTATCACTTGTATTATTTATTTTGTTTATGATGCATTTGATATGCACCACATATTTCAATTTTTAATTTGATATTTTGTTTTATAACAGCGTCTTTATTTTTATGTTTTAAAAAAAATTGATTGCCATTAGTACAAAGTTATTAGCAAGTATTGTATAATATATTTTTGTTACAAATAACAAATATGCGCCAAAACAAAAACTCAAATTTTGAGATGCAGTTGAAATAATATCACTTTTCATATGTAACGATAAACAAGCTTTAATAAATAAATAAAAAATCAAATCAAATCATTATTTTTCAATGGTAGAATTTTAGAAAACTCGCTAGTTATCTCGTGAAAATTACAAAAATTGAATTTAAATGCTGGTGTTGGTGTTACGTTTTTCTGATGCAATCATGCTTTTTCAGATATTATAACTCTACAAATTTTGGTAATATATGACACCAGGTGTATATTTTAACAGTTTTTTAAATGTGATTATTTAACCAAGTGATTAAAATAAATCAATTTTGTGATTTTTTTGACTCAACATAATTTTAAAAATGTTAAAAATCATGTTTTGCCTCTCCACCACATAGTTTGTATCCGAATATCTATAAGCTATTAAAATACACTATTATACTGTTGTTCAATTACTTGGGAAAATAGAAAATGCTAAAAATGTGAAAAATTAATACTATTTTCAAAAGAATCCTTTGAGGATGTTATGATATGGAGACCAAAAATATTATAAATTTTGTTTTTTTTTTTATATTGACAAAATTTATAACCGTTTTGACGATTGTCTTACATTTAAATAAAAACAAAAACTACGTTTTTTTTTGCTTATGACTGTTTTAGAAGAAACAATTTTCGTAAAAACTAACAAAAGTGATAATATTAGTTGAAAATATATTACTGGTCAAATAAAACAATTTTCCTAGTTTCATGCATTTTTTTAAGTAATTACTTATTTTTTAACTTTTCCCTGAAAAAATAAAAAACTTAAATTACAACTGGTCATAATTATAAATTTAACTTCGAAATTTACCAAAAAAATTACAGTGCTTAAATAGCTGTTTTCTGGAATTATTGACAATCAAAAATCAATGAAAATTTTTGCTTCTGAAATATTTTCAGAGCTTGCAATTGAACGATTACTTGGACACCCATTTTATTAAGTTGCTGATATTAATTCTCAAACATTAGAGAAGTTATCAATGCGGCATCTTTTTTCATTATATTGGAGGATCCTTTAATTTTTTGGACTCGTTTTAAAAGGTGGCAAGAATAACTTCTTTCAAAGAGTAATGACTTTATTGACCAAGCAATATCAAATCAAAATGATCAAAATTTACATCTTGCTGGTGAAGTTTTTATTTTAATACCTGGAAAGCAGAAGTCGTTTATACAATCTGATGATGTTTTTCAACCCTTAAATAATACAACTTCTCGAAATATTCCCATTATTTATTTTGTAAACAAAGATACTATTACCCCTGGAAAAAGGCAGCATGTAAATCAAGTTTTTTGACTTTAAGGTTACTGTAGTTTATTGGCATATATTTGACAGACCCTCTCTAGGGTTATGGTTCTTCATTAAAACATGTCAGAAGAATGGTTAAATTTAAAACAATTAGTAGTTTGAATAACTAAAATAGATGAATTCATAATTGTAGTAAGAGTTGCGATAAAAAACTACGATGATATTAGTTTATATTTGAAGGTATTGAAAAAAATAATTCAAATTTCTAAAAAATGAATGCGGCAGTTATATCTATGCATTTTATGTAAATTTTTTGAAGTAAAACTTTGGCTTTAAAACATTGGCACAAAATCAATGTGGAAGTGTCAAAACTGAAAACATTAAATTATTTTTGCTTTAATTTTAAAATCTATCATTACAAAACAAGATAAAAATTTTGTGTTTTTTTTAATATTTTAAGCTTTGCAGGTTTAAAAACTCCTCATTTTTTTCACAAATTTGTTTTTGTTTTTTTTTTAAACCTTTCAAACAATTAGATGTTGTTTTAATTTTAAGTTTGCATTTTTTAAAACTCGTCAACAAAAAACACAAATTTGCTCCGGTGGATTTTTATTGTTTGTTTAACATTTACAGCAAAATATCCACAGTTATTTTTTCAAATTCTTTTAGCAGCTTCACAGTATTTAGCTGATGCGCAAAACATTGTTTTTTTAAGGATTGCATAGAGACTGGATTTTTTTTTTGGTTAAATAATGAAATACTTTGTCGCTCGTTGATTAAATTTTTTCAAAATTTGGAAGATTGAAAACAAAAAAGATGAAGTAAAATTGGTGTATAAAATGCAGATTTTGGTTCTTCATTTAATTTAACAGATTGGTGAAAGCAACTATTACATAAAAAATAACAAATTCAGGCAATTTTTTTCTTCTTTTGAGTGAAAATAGAAGCTCTTTAAATAATAACAAAAAAATGAATGCCTTACCACAAAATACGAAGGCAAGTTTGTGCTCAACAACCTTAGACAACTTAAAGTTGTAGATGGATTATTACTTTGGATATTTTTAGGCATTCTTTTGTTATTTGCAATGTTTTCAGTCAAAAAAATAAAAGATTTAAATTGCACCAGAGAAAATCGACAGATTCATAATCGATGTTAAAAAGCGTTAACTTGCGGAACGCAACTGTTCCGCAAGTTAACGTTCCCACGCAACAGGGACCATTTTTTCTTTTTTTATCTTCGAATTAAAATATGATTATCTCCCTTAATATGATTTTCTAATATTCTTTATTTTTCCTGTTTTGTTCCCAGATCCCTATAGTACATAAAGAGTACAGAGATAGTCTTTTTTTCGTTATTTTGTTCTTAGCTTGAAGATCCCATATTAAAAATACCCACAACATCAAAAGCACGCCAAAATTTATTTTTGCTAAAAACCCGACACATAATAAAAACTTCCTTGGTTTTTTGATACTTACCAAATAATACTTTTAACACTGTTAATTTCAACAATTTTCTGTTTTTTATCACCGAATGATCGTGAAAAATGTCTGCTGATTCATCTTCACTAATTATTGCTAGAAAAAACGTTATTACTTCCCTGATTCCGCTTGTTAATGAGTTTATTTTTCTTTATTTTTTTGTGAATTTTAATAGCCAATTTTTGTAGAACATTAAAAGAAATGAAAATCGACAAATAATTTATATTTATTGTTAACGAATGTTTTGCAAAAAAAGTATTTATATGACCGTTTTGAAAAAAATTCAAATTTCTAAAAAATGAATGCTGCACTAAAATCTTTGCAGTTTGTACCGATTTTTTATAAATGAAAATGATATAATTCTTACATTGCTTAAAAATGCAACTTTTTCTAAATTACCTAGATTAAATTACATAGGGATATTGTGATCTAAATATATTTAAAATATTAAAAAGATTCCCAGAATTTTTTAGTTGGACTTAAAATGCAAAAAAAATGAACCATAATAGGTTTTAGGAAATGGCGGAAAAAAACCGAAGACATTCTCGAACCAATGTCATAATAGATGTAGTCATTGCATTTCACGTGGTTGTTTCTTTAGACTTATATTAAAAAGAAAGAAAACACAAAAAAAATTCACCAAATTTGTGATATTTGGACTACGTCATAGAACTGTAAATGAATCAAAAAACTTGCTAAAGGGGTAAACCTTCTCTCACACTAACTCTATAAACGACAACAATAAATAAAAAGTCACGCTCCATTTTATTCATCATTTTGTGTAAAATTTAACTCAATATGATACTATTATAAAAAACAAAATTAATTTTGAAGGTCATGTAAATCGAAAAGCTAAAATTTTATTTTATGCATTTGTTATACTTCAAAGAAAATAGTTTCTTCCCAAATGGAAATTCATCTCATGAGAACAGCAAACTTTTTTTAGCGAAAAAAATATGTAAAATTTATGGAAAATATGTTTTTCCCATTTTACGGTTTTTGAAGCAGTCAACTGTCATGGCTCTGATGTGGAGAAATTTTAAAACAATTTTTAGAACATCTCACAAGTATCATTTTTTGTGTTAATCTTTTCCAAAAAATCGCCAGATTTCTTCTTTTTAATTCTAATGAATAAAATATTTGAAGTTTTTCTGAAATACCTAAATCTTTGTTTCAAAGCAGTTCTCTGAAGATTTTTGTATTTTAAGAGAGTATTACTAAAGATTACAAGGCATGTGCACCAAAGTAAATTAATTCAACAAGATAAAAGAATGTTGTGAAGCTCAACATTTCGGAGGCGGAATCGATCATGTTTTTCTACTTTGTTTGATGCCCCGCACTGCATGAACTGCAATTTTTTAAAATTATTTTTTACACCAAACTGGTTTACGTAAAAACGTAAAATTAGTTAAGTAAAATATACAGTCTCTTCGAGATACAAAAAAAGACTTCCTCAATTTGTTGCTGATGGGGATTATTTGACTGCTTGAAATCTGATACTTCTTTCTTCAGCTATGATCTAAAGATTTAGATGAATTAGTTTTTGATTTGATGAAAGAAAAAAATTCGAAAAATTCTTAAAAAGTAAATTTTTAATGCATTTTTTATCTTTATCAAATATTATAAGAGAGGACAAGTTTGAACATTTTATGCAGATTTTGGGAAGCTGTCTTATTGATAAAAGCGATATCACAGCAGATTTTAATAATTTTTGTCCTGCTTATAAAATGCATAAGTTTGCTGGAACTGAACTTACGCATTTTTTGGCATGTTATTTTTTGGGGAGATACTGTAGTGGGTACATTAAATCTCATTTATATTTTTTGGGTTATCTTACAAGTATTCTTGAATATATTCGAACAATTAATGCTGATAGTAAACCTGATTATGTTGGAATCTATCGTCGTTGAAAAAATGCTGCAAATACGTGTGGCGCAAAGTTTTCTGATGCATATGATTGGGAACCTATTGAACAAAATGTACAGTTTATTTTTGATAGCAAAAGTTTGATAAAAATATTATAAAAAGTTTTTAGGCTGATTGCTTTTTATCAGAATCTGATTTGCAGCGATACTTTTCACATAAAGAAATGCAAATTGTTCGAAATGGTGATCAACGAGAAGAACTTGTTCCAATATTTTTTTGAGGTTAGTCTTTTTTTTGAAAGTAGGGTAAAGAAATTAACCTTTTGGATATATGAAATTTTTTTGACAATGAACTGTAATCCTTTTTTATCAATGAATATCTGATATCGTATAAGTGGGTTTCATATATCTATGCTTTCAACATCTATATTTAAGAGACTAAGCTTCTGGATATATGAAATCTTAATACAGCTGACTTATATCTAGTATCCGATATTTGAGATCTCATATATCCATCTTATTAAAATTTAAAATGCCAATATTTTCTTTTCATGTGATTCATCTCCAAAAGCTGTAAGAAGATCTCCAAGAATTCGACATAATACTGAATCCCTTGAAATTCCATCATTTGTTGATGTGGATCTCAATCAACAACATCTACAAGAGGATCCGTAAAAAGAACAGTGCGAAAAGATGTTTCACGTTCAAAGAAAAAAACGATTCCAAAAGAAAGTGGCGGAGATGGAAGTGGAAAAATGACTCAGTTATAAGTGCTTAAAAAACGTTCATCGTAAGAATCTCGAGATAATGTTGTTCCAAACAATAATGATCCACGAGAATCACAGTCATTTTATTCACCAAAATCTCCAAAAAGTTTCAGTTTCAGGTTGGTATTGTTTTATAAGAATGGGTTACGGTAGTAGGATTTAGAAGCGTTAATTTTTGCATTTTTTCCATCAAAAAGTGTACTGTATTTTTACAGTAACCTGAGTTTAAAAAAATTAATACAGCTTTTTAAAAAGATAAATTGAAATTTTTGAATTTCTTCCAAAATTGTTTTGAGCTTGCACGAATAGCATTTGAACTAAAATCTCATTAAAAATTTACAAAAAAAAGTACAAAATTTTAATATTTTATGGCAAAAGTAAGACTTGTAAGCATTAAAAGTTTTTTTCTGTTTTGCTTCCAAAAAAAGGTTAAAACAAGAAAAAAGAATTATTTCAAAAACATTCTGGAGCGCAAAAAAAAATCAACCAAAAAAGAAAGGAAGAATGAATGAAGTGAAAGCAAATTAAAAACAAGGACGGAAAGAACAGTTTTTTATAAATACTAACAAATATAATTTCTTGCAGATGAAAAACGAGAAAAAGAAGAAAAGAGAAGATGAGCAGAGTCTGTAACAACGGTGATTGCAAAGTCTGCACCCCAGATGATGGCTCAAATGGCGTTGACTCATCAAAACGAAAGAAGAGAAATAGTGGAAGTGGAAAAAAGGAAAAGAAGGATGGAAGTTCAAAAGTAAGTTAGAAAAAAAGAGGAATATTTTTGTTTTAAAAAGGATTTATGAAGTTTAAAAGAGATTATTAATACATTTGTTCTATTTTTTAGAAGAGAAAGAAGAAGAAATTTTTTTTAATCATAACAATAATAATGATATGACTGTTGATAAGACAAAAGAATTTACAAAAGAAGAAACTTCAAGTAAAGAAGATAGCAGCAGTGAATTAAGTTTTTTTCTCTATGATTGTATGTTTTTAAATGCTTGGGCTACAATAACCTGATAGTTTTACATTTTTTTTAAATTTTTTGATTTTACTTGTTTTTAAAATTTTATTTGCAAATACCCAATGGAATCACTAAAGGCACAAAAAATTTGCATCTTTTTGCACACATCCTTTTTTTCATTTGCATGCTATCAAGTATTTTGTTAAGCATAAAAATGAATGTTTTAGGACTTAAAATAGGCTTTTTCAGGAGAAGCATTTGACCAAAAAAATTCCAGAATTTAAATTGATTTATCTTTCATTGTATAGGATGCGAAGCAACAATCTCCATCTGCAAAGAAGCATTCACTAGTAAAACCTTGTGCAATTAAATCTTCAAAGGTCGGAAAAGAACGAAAAAAACAAACAACAAACGCTGGATCAAGAGAAACAAAATCTCGTGAAGCTGTACCGATAAGAAAGAAGCAAACATTACGACGAAAACATTAATATCTTACTTATGCTTTCTAAATATACTTGGTTACTGTATGTCCTTTATTAAATTGTACGAAAGAAATATAATTATTTTTTGAATATAAAAAAAAATGTATTTTGCACGTATACTGTAGTTTTAGTTTTGTTTTAAAAAATAATCAAGTTCCACAAAGAAAATGCCAAAAGAAGCAATTTTGAAAATGTTAATAGGAATGAAAAATCAAAAAAGGCATACTGCGATTAATGTAGCCGAAATTTTAAAGTAGTTTTTAAAAACTTTATTCATCGTATGCAAAAATTTTTGATTGAAATATCTTAAAATTTTTTGTGAATTTCAACAATAAAAAATTAATAAAAATAATGAAATTGTTCTATCCCAATATTTGCGGTGTTATTTCAGAAGTACCATAAGATTATTACCGTAATCTTTTGTCACAAATTTATTGTATATTCATTTTTGCATAAAATTTCTAAATTTTAGGTTAAATTTTAAATCTAAACTAAACTAAAAAGAAACTTTTTTTTCGTTTTTTGCTCAAAAATGTTTCTTTTTATTCACTGCGACAAAAACCCTTTCTAACATTTGTAAGCCTTTTTTTCTTTTGAAAATGAAACACAAAAACTTTATTGAAAAAAAAATAACTGCATTCGTTTCGTTATTTTTTCTAAAGTGGTTTAAAAGAAAAATTGAATAGCATTCTTTTTTTTGCATTCTTTGCTTCAAGCCTTCAGGCGACGACGACGACAAAAAAAGAGTGGACATTACTTGTTTTTGGTTCAGAACCATACTCGCTTTTTTTCGTACTTGGTTGAAATTTTTTTAAAAAAAAATTTGTTGTTGTTGTTTTGCTGAATTTTTATTTGCTTGATAAACATATTTTAACATTTTAAAATCGACGGAAATGATTGACACCGAAGATTACTCAAAAGTTCTATGATTAAAAGCAAAATGTTCTTCTCCGTTTATTAACTTTTTCCAAAAAATTGATAAAACAAATTTTTGTGACTTTTTTGACACATTTTCTCCATTTTGATATCTTTGTAACAGTATGACACTATTTTGCTAAGAATTTTCAAAATTTTATGGCACATTTTTATAATATTTTTTGATTTTTTTTGCAAAAGTTTTTGAATATTTCAATGAAACTAAAAATCTGAAAACTTTCTAGAAAAATCAAGCATTCGATTATTTTTTTTATTTAAAACTATATCTATTTTTGGTAATCTTTTTTGATTAAATTATTTTTCAAAAACTTGAAAAAATTTCATTCCTGTTTGACTCTTTTTCTTTTGTCTTGCCGACGATAATAATAAAGTATCGACTCGTGTTTTTTTCCAATCAAATAAAAAAGAGTGATAAAAATAAAAGTTTTCCCCCCTTTTTTTTCATAAATTTTAAAAAAGCAAAAATAATGAATTTTTTCTCCAACTTATAAAGCTAAAATTCAAAACCCAAAAAAGTTAGATTCCACTTTAAAAAAAAAAAAGAAAAAGAAAACTGTAAAGATCAAAAAGAACAATTTCCTTTATTTTTCAATTGTATAGTTTTGTGAAATGTATTTTTGGCAAAGTAATGTGTTATAAATATAGAAATTTAATAAATGTATTAATGAAAAAAATTAATTATTATTTCATCACATTTATTATATTTGTATTAAACTGGGTGTTCTATTTTCTCGTTTTGATTTTTTTAATCCTTATCAAAAAGTCATTCATTTTCAAATGAACATGAAATTTTATTTTGTAA
>CABFKO010007732.1:1100-13101 GCA_901766855.1 Panagrolaimus sp. ES5
CCTACTTCGGCTGATGGAATACAATAACGTAAGAAATGCCCCCAATTTTAGAATTCAAATTCTGTTTCAGTTTTTTAAATACTTTTTTTGCATTTACCTGTGTTGCAATGTAATCAGTTATATGTGGAATAAAATCAAACAAAATAGCACAAAATAAAGTAATAAAAAGTAGACGATTCGCTTTAAAAGTAGAATATTTTCCATTTACAAAATATTGAATTTTTATTCCCAAAAATATTCCAGAAATAACATTTATTCCAGCTAAACAAAATTTTGTATATAAATACATAACAACTTGATTCTTTGCTACACAACCAAATCCACGGCAAAAAGTTGTTGAGGATGTTGGAAAATTTGGAATTATATCAAAAAATATTAATAAGATACTGTAGAATGAAATAAAAAATAAAAATATTTTGATAGCTTTTGATTTTCGACGTTTTGAATATTTGATTGGAAACATCATTGATAAACATCTATCAATTGATAAAAAACTTACAGCTGCAACATTAATCACCAAGAGGGTAAGCATTGCACCGCCACTGATAAAAACAATATGCGAATTATAGGTTACGGTAGAATCAGGTTTCCAAAAAATTGTTAAATATATTAAATGAAACAATCCAATTACATTTAAACATACACAAATAAATATATAAAGTCGAAAAGGTGACGATACTTTTATAGTTTTGCATTTTGTAAAACACCAAAAAAATAGCGTAGAAAAAAGAATAAATGAGGTTAGTTGAAAGACTATGGCAATAATATATTCTGCCAAAATTATATACGGTGATGGCATAACAATATTTGTAAAAAATGTGTTAAATTAAATGCCCTTTTTATGAATATTTTTTTATGACTTCTTAATCATGGATGAACGTGATTTATTTAAACTGAATGTTTAAAAGAGGTGTTTCACTGCTTAGCAACAACCCACTAAAATGACTAATTACAAAAACATTTTACATTCTTTTGAATCTTTTTTTTGTTAATAATTTTGCAATTAACACTCCCCAAAATTTTTTTAACAAATTTTAACAATTATTCAATTTATAAAATATAAAAGTATATTTATGTTTTTACAATGGAAAATAAATTACACTTTTGCTCTACTTGTTTCTTCCTTTTAGTTTAATTATTTTTTTTTTAGTGCTTTATTATTAAAAACAAAAAAATAATAAAAAAACACATTTACGTAAACATTTTATTAATGCAAAATTGAAACCATTTATTTACAACAACTGTCACGTCTCTATAATGAGACATTATTATTACAGTAATAAATTTAAATATAATATATTGGTGTAATATAAAAATATTTGTTGTTTAAATTGTTTTCATTGTACAAATGTACTTTTAAAATGAAAAAGATTTTTTACAATCTTCAAGAGTGAAGAGTTTATTAACAAAACTTTAACCATTTTTTTAAAATAGCATTTATTGGAAAATCTATCGATAAATTGTATGCAATTAACGATTAAATGTTGAAAAAGTTGGATTCGAAAATATTCATTGATTTTTGATGATAATAGATTCAAAATGTTTTGAAACTAAAATATCATTTGTCGAAAGAAAAAGATAGCACAATTTTTGGGTGCGTTCCAACTACCGGAAAGTCCAACCGTTTTTGCGGTTGCAACCGCGGAAAAACGGTTGCAAAAAAAAACGGTCGCAACTACCGGAAAATAAAAAAAAGTCACTTTCCGGTAGTTGTAGACTGCCCCAATTTTTTTGTTGAAAGAAAAGGCGATGAAAAAAACAAAGCGATCGCAGCGGAATCGCTATAGGAGAATTTGGAAATAGAAACGAAAAAATGTGTTTTTTCAGTTCACTCAACCTCAGCAACCTGACTTTCAATTAACTTGAATCAAACTAAAAATGTAGATGCCAATGAGAGAAGCATGCCAAAAAAGTTTTACGTCAAAATATGAAAAATTAAAAAAAGTTCTATCAAAACTTAATTTTGCTAAAAATTCGATCGCGCGCCTTAAATCGAGTATAACTTTGCGGATATGCTTTCATTAAAAGGTGAGTCAAACTGAAAATGTAGAGAACACCTTAAAGAACATATTGGGAAAGTTTCGGGCAACAAGAAAAAGAACCGACAAAGTTCTATCAAAAATTTGTAGCTTTTTTGTTTCTATTTTCAAAAAATTCCGCTGTGGCGAAAATCAAATCTAAAATCAGGTTTTGGCATTTTTTGTAATAATTAAAACTAACTTAAATATAATTTTTACTTGTTCATTATCAGTATCCACAATTATCAATCGAATATAATTTGGGCATGTTGTTATGGCAATGATGAAAATTTTGCCCGAATATGTTTGCTCTAAAATTGAAAAACTTTTACTTAAGTTCAAAATTTAACCAACTACATTCTTTAAATGTTGATAAAAGAGTAAATAATAAATTTACGTAAAATTTTTTGGATCTTCGATGGAGAAATTAAAAATAAAAAATTTAAATGATTTGTCTGCATTTGCTAAAAGCGGACTTTCTTTAATCAATGATGATCGAAAAAAAATTGGAACTTTTCTTTGAGCACATTATTAAATATGATAAGATAATGTGTATCGAAAAAAGAGATCAATTTTTAAAAAGGAAAATGTTTCCGGTTGTTCTTTTTCAACAATTTTTATTGCATTTTAAAGAATTTGTTTTGTATCTTTTTCTATGATAAATAAAGACTCAATCTTTGATAAAAAAAAGTCAAAATTTATTTAAGTACTGTTTAATATAATATTACAAAATATACATACATTCAAATTATTTATAGTTATTACAAAATTACCACAGTTTCTCTTCAGTTTTTTCTTCTTTTTCTTCTGTGCTTTTGTAAACTGGTCTTTTATATCTGTAATATGTTAAAGGTCTTGGATATCCATAACTTTGTGCATAAAGTGGAACAGCTCTAACACCCTCTGGTGGTGGAGGAGCTCCAGCTGCGATGGCAAGTGCTGCTGGAATCATTGCTGGCCCTGGTGGTGGTGGAGGATATGGAGCAGCATAAGCTGGGGGTGGTGGTGGTGGCGGTGCAGGGCATGGTGCAGCCATGGAACATGGCGGTGGTGGAAGTGGATATGCTTGGGGAATTTGACCAGGTTGAGGATATACACCAACTGGAGGTGGAAGTGGCATTGGTTGTGCCATTGCAATAGCTTGTGGTGGTGGTGGAGGAGGAGGTGGAAGAGGGGTAAGAATTGGGGCTAAAAATTAACTACATATGCAAATTTGCAGCATCAGTAAAAAACTCACCAACGCCTGGAACTTGAAGAAGTTGAGCAAAAATATTCATTGGAAGGTTCAAAGTTACACCATTCATATTAAGTGAAGTCATTGGCGTTGGTGGGGGTGGAGCAGGCATAAAAACTGCTGCTGGAGCCGGTGGTGGTGGTGGAGGAGGTTGTGGCATTGGAATTGCAACTGGAAAAACTCGTTGCTGTGGAATTTGTGGGGGAGGAGGTGGAGGTGGAATTCTTGAAGCAATTAAATATGTTGGTTGTGGTTGGGGCATTGGTGGCGGAGGAGGTGGTGGAGGAGGAGGTGGTGGTGGTGGTGGGCCAGGAATTGGTCCCCAGGCTGGTGCAGTTGGAAGAATTCCGGGAGTTTTAGACGGGAAACTTGCAGCAGTTGCAAAATATTGTCCAGGAAGAAGTTGCGCATTTGAGAAAGCAAAAAAAGTAAAAAGCCTAAAATTTTGTTAAATTTCAAGTTTTTACTTAAAAAATAAATACTCACAAAACTGCTTTAAAACTTTTCATTTTTTGAAATACCAAAAAACAACAATCAAATCATAAATTTTATTAGCCTTTTATATGCATTTTAAAAACCGAACACTTTGATCCGTTTTTTAAGCTTATAGATTCCGGAAAAGCTTCTTTTTTGCACAATTAATAGGAGCGGTCAATTTTTTACCGGTTTTTAATTAAGCTTTTCTCGCAATTAAAAAAGTATTTGCAATTGATACCTCTTTTTTGGGTTTAAAAAAGTCAGCCAGTTTTTTTTTTTCTTTTTAACTGAAAAATTAAAGCTGCAAAATTTTGTGTTTTAAAAAAAGATAAAATTTTGTAGACTATTTCCTAAAGATGCAAGAATATGAATAATGCATCTCCTCATAGCAAGACAATTATATTATTGCAAGGTTTAGGAACGTTCTTATTTATTGGAATTGCAACAAGAACGGCTTCAACTTGCTGGAAGGAAATTGAACTCGAGAGAAAATTTGTGTCAGAGACAAACGTCAAACCAACTGCGCCACACAAACACAAAGAGAGGGTATCAAGAAAAGGATTGTATTGAAAACTGAAAATTTGCGCGTTTTTTATTGAATGATAAAATAAAAAATTAATTTTTAATAAAATATTTTTGCAAAATGTTACTGTAGTTTTTAGGTAAAAATATGTTGTAAAAGTTGCAAAAAATGAAAAAAAATTTTTTTTAAATTTTTTCGGAAAAAGTGATTTTTTATGTTAATTTTTTTACCATTTTAAATGCTTTTTAGGATTATAGAAACATTAAAGCTGCTCATAAAAAGTGTAAAATTTTCATTTGAAATTAACATCTCTCTTCATTTTTATACCAAAAGTAATAATCCTTCATTCATTTATTATTACAGCTTTTAAAGTCCCCCTTTTTTCAAAGCCAAAGACTTCCAAAATTGGCAAATGAATTTTTATGGCACCTTTTTTTTGGGTTTTTTCTTCCACAAAAATGCCTTTGCTTTTCACTCCACCACCAAGGAAATAAAGCTTTTTTAACTGCTTTCAATTAAAAAAAAAGCAGCTTTTGTTGCTCATATTTTTCTCGGTTGCTTCTTTTTTTTAATCATTTGTGGATTCACACTTTTTTCTCTGCAAGTCTTACGAAAAAAAATGGAACATTGCGCAATTTTTTGGATGCAATTAAGTCTCGAAAAAAAAAAACAGCAGCATCAATTTTATTAACGATGAAAATCGCACCACTGTGAAATTTGAAAGGGAAAAAAGTAGCAGCAGCTGTGAAAAAAACTGTTTTTTTTCTATCTTCGATGATGCTGAAACAAAGAATTTTTATAATCCTTTGCTCAATTTTGTAACCATTAAAAAAACACAACAGCTAATAATATCCGCAATTATTCTCATGGATGCGTTAAAAATAATGTAACATAAGATTTCAATAGATTCATGGATGGCATAATGCTGTCAAAAATTCCATCCATCCTTGGCATTGTTATGCAATTAATTTCTATGTTTATCGAGAAGAACAAAAAATGCCAATTTTTGATGTTGTTTTTTATACGTTAAAATGAAAGTAGATTAGCAATGAAAAAAAATAATGATGCAAAAATTGAAAAAAAAAATAACAAAAAATGTCATGTTTAAGGAAGATTAATTTATCAAAAAACAACAATTTTTTGGCATCTTTTTTTCCAGAATTTTTATATTTTCGACTTGAATATTTTTTGGTGTTAATATTTGGCTGGATGATAATATTTGAGTTTTTAGGATGCCTTCTTTTCCCCTGTTTTGTGATAGAAATTGTATTAAACATTTTTTTGTTTTTTTGAAAATTTGAAAAGTGGGAAATCAAAAAAAAATAAAGGCGTTAACACAGTTTTATCACTTTTATTTGCAAAAAGTTCTACAATGAACTTATTTTATTTGGAAAATATAATTTAATTAGTGTCAATTAGTCACAAATGTTGTTACCTATAAATGACATATTTCAAAGAAATTGAAATAAAAAAAGGTCAAAAAACTGATTGAACTTTTCCCATAATTTTTTGACACACTCTTTTTCCAAATTTTTTAACATTTTTAAAAAATTCATTCATGTCTGGAAATTTTCGTACTGCTTCCTAACCCCAGAAATTACTACAAACCACTCGAAAAATACTATCACTTATCCAGCGCTAAAAAAAGTTTTTTGTTTGTTTAAAAATATACAAACTTTTTTTTAGAAAAAAAAACTAAAAACACAATAGTTTAAAAACCACGCGATTGACGACGGAAAGGAAACAGAAAAAAAATTTCGAGACGGAATCCTTTGCTTATTTTTTGTTTGCTCCAACGCCGCCGATTGCGCGCCAATAGTTTTTTTTTATAATTTTCAGTTTCATTCAAGCAGTTTTTTTAACTAGTTTATCTCAGCTTTTTTTATTTTTGTCCACAAAAAAATCCAAAAAATGATGTTGTTTTTTTGTGGGCAGAAAAAAACAGAGGAAAGAAGGAAGGAAAAAGCGGTTGGTTAAAGCCAAGCCAAAATGAAGTCAAGGCTTTTTGTTTTTAGACTGGAAAGAAAAAAAGAGAGAGAGGGATAGATAGATATGACGGATCCACTCATCATCATCATCATATCTACTAGCATCATCATTTCCCCTCGTCTTCCCCTGTCAGATATATAGATATTGAGCGTGGAAAAAAATGTATACTCTCTTTTTTTTTAAAACGTCAAATATTTTTTTCAATGTTATCTTTTTTTGATATTAGAGAATTTTTAGAGGAAAAAATTTTGCAACACAAAATATGTATAAAGTTGGCTTTTGAGCTTGATATAGATAATTGAGATTTCATATATCCATAATCAACGTTTATTGTTTTTCTATTTTTTTGCCTCGAACATCTTTAATAACCACGCTTTATTTTGTGTCAAATATTAATTAATTTTTTTTTGGTTTCAGTAATTTTATGACAAATTAATGATTTTTAAAACATTTTTGTATTTATTTTGTAAATTTAGAAAAAAACGTTTTTTAAATTCTTTATTACTTGATTTTTAAAAGTGGATAAAAAAGATATATCAAATCTTATTCAGTATTTTCACAACAATATTCATTAAAAACAAAAACTTTTGCAACTTTTTTGACAGATTTGAGAAGTTCAATCATATCTTTCTTTGATCAATACTTAAAATTTTGTTTTTGTTTGCAAACAGCTGTTAACAATTTGTGAAAAAATTTGCAATATTTTTCTTTTGTTTTTTTAGTTTTAAAATTCAGTTTTACGTTTTAAAATGTGGTTTTTTCTTTGATTACTTGCGTTACAGTAATTTTATAGGGATGTGTCTTTGGCGCAAATGATTATAATAAACAATTCTGAGAATACATTTTTTTAATTTTAAAACTAAAACTAAATTATATTTTTTTTAAACTCCTTGTATTGTCTAATTTTTTACAGTTTAAAACTTAAATTAAAAACGCATTTTGCGAGAAAACTAAACTTTTTTGCAGATAAAAAAGTAATATTTCGAAGAAAAAAATGCCCTGAAGACTTTCTTTTCCTTGCTTTCATTCATTTTCTATGCCTGCCATTTTGTTGCGTTGTCTTTTTTGCATGTTTAAGTATGCTGGAAAAAAAGAAGTTCTTTTTTCCCACTTTAGCGACAAAACTTACTACAACTTAGAAAGTGGAAAAAAAAGTGGTACAAGCCTTAATTAATAATATTCTTCCCTCCATCTTTTTTTCTCTCTTTTTTCATGTTTGAATTTTTAAATGTCGTCGTTCGTTTTTCGCTTCTTTCAATTTCGTTGTTGCTTTTTTTTCTGTGGCAAGAGTTTAGTTATTTTCACTCTTTTCTCGCTTCTTTTTTTTCTCATTCATTTCATTTCAATTGCAAATTTTGCCACTTTTATTTTTATTTTCGCGCATTTTCTTACTTTTATTTTTTTTATTGCAATTTTGACATTTGTGAAAAAAAAGTTTTTAATTGTTTTTAAAAGGTTGTCTTTAAAGAAAAGTTTTGTTGTTAATATAAAAGAATTAATTTATGCAATTTTTGAAAAACTTTAATGAAAAAATGAAAAAAATATTTGAATAACTCTTGAAAAACACAAGCTTTTAAAATATACGGCTAATTTAATTTTTTGTGAGTTTTAAAAAGCCCTTCATTTTTCGCAAAATTATTTTTTTATTTTATAAACTTGGTTGGTAATATATCAAAAAACTAATTTAAGTCTATTTTTTTGTGCATACTTTTTTTTCTTTTTTTCACACAAGTAACACAGGATTTGTGGTACAGAAATACAAATTTTAAATTTTTTTTGCTATGAGAACTTAGTTTTTGATTCCGATAAAATTCATTTTATTTTTAGCTCAAAATTTTGGGGTTTTTCAATCCCCAGCTTTTTTGCAAAAACTTCTTTGTTTGATTTTTTTAAATATCTCATTTTGCAAATTTTTTTAAAATTTTGATATCAATTTTTAGAGATTTTGGTAAATTTGGATTTTTAACAACACTTTTAATGCGAATATTTTATTATCGTTTTTATTATTTTTCTTTTGTTAATTTTTAATTTTTCATATTGCATTTTTTTATTCAACCTTTTATGCCCAGATTTTAACCGCTTCCTTCTTTTTTACATTTCTACCGGAAACCTTTATTTCGTTCAATGCCCACAAATTTTGTGTGAAAATAGTCTTTTATTGCATTTTAATGTGTGCCAAAAAAATAACATAAAAGAAATTAGAAGAAGGAAAAAAAGGAACGCTTCTGTGAATTTTAAAAATGTGAACATTTTGTGAAAAATTTTATTCATTCAATGTTTTTGTTGTTGTTTCTTCTCTTTTTCTTCGGTTTCTCGGGTTTGCCAACACACACTTTGATGATGATAGAAAAAAGGGTGCCATAACTACATTAAGCGGGAACGCTAATTGTTAAATTGGGCAAATGCTTTTCTCTCTCTTTTTTCCTTTATATTTGAATAGCTCAAAACTGGTTTTAAGTTTTTCCTTTTTCTCTCTTTTTTTAATATTCATTTTTCTTCTTTCTTTTTTTCTATGTGGATTTGTATGTGTATGGTTTTTGGCACTTTTGTGTCAATCTTCATTGTCAACATTTTTTGCAATTGAATTCGGGTGCGTAAATAGAAGGATGACAGTTCATTTAAGTTTTTTTCTTAAAATTTTCAAAAATTTGCATAAGTAAATGTATCCTACGGCTGAGAAGAGATTGACAGGAGATTTTTGTTGAGATCTTGTATGATGAGAAAAATGCCACGGCATTTCGTTGTATCCAATTTTGAGTTTTTATTTTATCGAAATTTTTTTCATTGGTTTTAAAAAATCATAATTTTCATCTTGTTTTTTGGTTGATTTTTGTATTTAAAATGAGTAAATTTTGGCAAAATTTTTTAAGCACATAATTTATAAATAAAAAATAAAATGCGACTTATAGAGAAAAAATAATTTTAAATTTATAAATAAATGGTTCAATCAGGCTATCGATGATAGTAATCTTTTTTTCACAATATTTTAATCTGCAGTAACAAAAATTTGAAGTTAGCTATCCAAAAAATTACTATCATATATTTTATGTTGCTTACTGTATTTATTTCAACAAATTATTATTATTGCAAGATTTTGTTGCTTGTTCATTTTTGTTGAATTTGTTCTAAATTTTACCCCAAAACTCATTTATCTTAATTTTGATCAAATTTTTTTTTCAACTTTTTATTTTTCTGTTTTTAAAAATGCCAAACTTTTTGTCAGATCATCACTCAAAATAAATGTGGGGCAAGAAAAAAAGAATAAGCAAAAGAAAAAAACTTGAGTATTACTTGTCAATTTGGTGACAACCGGCTTCAAACTTATCTTTATCCCTTCCATTTCACAGCCCTTTCTTTTTTACATTTTTTGAACGACACATTTTTCTTACTCATTTTTTTGTTGGTCAAAAAAACTCTTGTTTTTGTCATAAGTTTAATTTTGTTACAAAAAAAAAGAATTTGTGCCAATTGTCTGTTTCTCTTTTTTTGTTGACAGATGTTAAAAATTATACTTTATTTATATTTATTTTTTTGGTGCGCGAAACAAAAGTGGATAACGAGGCAGAGCAGGGAGATTGAGAAAAGATGGAAAGAAGAAGGATCAAGGAAGAAGAAACATGGCAAAATGGATAAATGAATGAAAGGATATAAAGTGCATTAATTTGATTTATATTCTTTTCTTCCGTTTTTTTGTCATTGTTTATGGAAAACTTGTTTTTATGCATGTTTTGACAAATTGGACAATCAAATTGTATTCTAATTTGTCAATTTATTAAAATTTTTGAGAGTATTTTTGGTAATGAAAAAAAATTATTGGTGGCCAGAAAAATCGACTGTGATACTGTAAGCTTTTTTAGTTGCAAAAATATAATTTTGTATTACTTTTTTTTATTGTGACAGTAAACAAGAAGTAAGAATTATTGTCATCATAGCGTTACTGTCATTTTTTTTTAAGTTTAAATTTTTTTGGATAACAAAGACTGATTTTGCTTGAAAAAAGTGTACTGCAATTTCTTTAATTCAATTATAAAGGTTTTTCTGCCATTTTAAAATTGTGTAATAAATTTTTTGCAAAAAGATAGTAATCCCAAACATTCATTTATTGTCAATATAGTGTTACTGTCACTTTTTTTGTAATTTTAACTTTTTGGATAGGAAGAAATAATTTAGCTCGCAATAAATCAACTGCATTTTTGAAAAGACACCCTGAAAATGGTTTTCGAAGTTGCCATCTGAAGATTCTACCATACCTTTTTTTTGTTAAAAATGACAGTAATCCCAAATTTTTTATTTTTTTTTAATTTAGTGTTACTGTCAATAACAGTAATCAAAATTTTCTTTCAGTTTTTCTTTTTTTACATAGTTTTTTTCCTATTTCGTATCACATTTCATATTACTTTGTTATTCTTTTTTCTTTATTTTTTTTTGACTTTTTTTTATAAAAATACATCTCTTTAACATAATCGAATTTCCAACATTTTGCTTTTTATGGAAGTCAAAAAATGGGCGGAAAAAGCACTATTTTTATTTTATTTTTTTTGCAAATTTAAAAGTCATAACTTTTTTTCTTTCATTCTTTTTGGGGAAGCCAACATTTTTATTTTTTATAATAAAACTTCTTTCATCGCTTCCGTGCCTTTTTTTGGGCTTCTGCTTCTTCTTCATTTTATGGAAGAAGAAAAAGTCAAGGATGGAAGAATTCACTTTTTATCCTTTAGGATATATATGTATATTTGTAGTTAGCATAAGAATAAGTGGGAAAGAAGAGAGAGTGGGAAGAAAGATGATGGTCAGTCAAAAGTCATTGACAGCATTTTATGCCACTTTTGAAAAATTGGTCACTCAAAAAAAACGAAGAAGATTGACAACTTTTGATAATATTTTTTTCTTCTTTTTTTTTGGATAAATGTAAAGTTGTTTTTAATGTATAAAGTTGTTAAAAAAACGTAAAAAGTACATTTTGAAGTTAAAGTTGTATTAGTGAGTTTTAAAAATTATGATTACTGTCAAACGATAATAACCTAATGAGTATTACTATCAATGACAGTAACAGGTATTACAAGATAATTGTCAAATATGGGTTACTGTCATTTGTTAAACATGTTTTAACATTGAAAATATTTATTTTGTGCAATCTTATTCTAATTTTAAAAAATGATATTGTGAACAATATTTTCTCACTTTTTGTTACTGTCATTTTCAAATTATCCAATTCCCAAACATAAATTTAAAAAAAAATATTTTAGCAACTTTTTAAAAACCAAATAAAAAGCTGTTCAAGTCTCCCTTGTTGCTGCAAACTCATTCCAACATATATTTTTTTACCTCAAGAATATTTTCTCACTCTTGACCCAAAATCGAATGCCATTGAAAAAAAAAGACAACTTTTTTTTTCTTCCCCAAAAAATTAGTGTTAATTGTCTCTCGTGCCTTCACAGTAGGGGGTGTTAGAATCAAGAAGAAAAAAAAATGAGTTTTGAGGGATCAAATTTATCCATTCAACAACTTTCTCGCTATTCATTGTTTATGTCTTGAATGTGCTTTTTTATACCTGTTTTTTTTGACAGAAGTTTTTCTTCAATTCAACTTATGTAATTCATAACAGCAGGCAATACATTTATGTAAATTTACCTTTAGAGAAAATTGAGATTTTTACCTATTCAATAGCAACGCAATAACACAAAGACAGAAGGAAGTCTGCCAAAAAAAATTAAACGCTTGAATAAATTCAATGCGCGAGAAATATATAAATAAATATAA
>CABFKO010007754.1:0-13097 GCA_901766855.1 Panagrolaimus sp. ES5
CTGTGTTTTTTTTAATATAATAATATGAAATTAAAAAAAGGGGCGGTGGGGTGTTGTTTTTTCTGTGAAAGTATGCGTGTCAGGTTTTGAATATCTTTGTCGCGTTTAATCATTATTGTTTCAAATAAAAAACAATAGAATGATGCCATAACTAATTTATAAAAAACTTCACCAGCCAATCCTACAACGGTAGTTTTATTTTTTTTTTGAAATAGGGCGGAGCCACGATGTATGTTTTCCCCCTCGAAAAGCCTTTGCCTTCAAGCAAAAAAAAAGATATGTATTTTAAAACAAATTTCTTGTCCCTTAACAAATCTTTTTTTGTCCTTTTTTTGAGATCATACGCAAAACCGACTATTTTTTTTTCATTCATTTCATTCATCTTTTTGCAAATTCGTTTTTGGTCAAAAAGAACTTTTTTTAAAAATCCTTTATTTCCGGCTTAATGAAGGATAAATTTATTGAGCTTTATAAGCTTTAATTTATAAGCCTTTTTAGATCGTCTTGAATATATTATTTACTAAAAAGAAAAAGCCAAAAACGGAAAGAAAGGTCGTGTCACATCATTCGTTTAAACTCATTTATCAATAAAAAAAACGACTTCAACACCTTTAAAGTTATGATGACACTTTTTAATATTTTGTGAAGAAAAAAGTTTGGAAAATATTCAAAACCGTATATTTATTATTGCCTCTTTTTTTATTGTTGTTGCTGCTTGTTTTGGTTGTTTTCAATTGTTATTAATATTATTTTTAAAACAAAAATGTACACTTTATTTTATACAGTTTATTCAAAAGTAAGTTTTTAACCATTTAATTTTATTTTGGTTTATTTATTTACTTTTCTTGTTTTATTGAGTTTAATCGAATCTTCCTTATTTCCTGGTTGTCTTACCTAACAAAGTGAAATCATTACATTTCGCTTCCCTGTTTTTTTATTGCTTTAACAAACATGAAAAAAAAATGTTTCTTTCATTTCCTTTTTTGTTGTTTTTTTCTTTTTCTTCAAAACTCACCGATTTAAGTGGAACGCCGTCACAAAATTGAAACCCCTTAAAAAAGAAATTTTTGCCTACACTTGCTATAAAAAGAAAAAAAAGAAGGTTATAAAAATTTAGAGAGAAATTATGTCGTCAATGAGTGACTGAGTGAGTGACCTAATCAGTATAAGAAAAATAATACGATTAAGTATTAAACAGATGTGTTTCAAGTCATTTTTTAAAGGAATCTTATGAAAACAACAAGTATGTTTTTTATGTTGCAAAGAAAAAAACAAAAAAGATGCGGAAATAATACTTGTAATTATCTTATCATTCAATATCTCTCCTTTTCCTAACTAATAAACTTATTTTTGGAAGCAAAAAAAATATTGCAACAATTACGGTAGAATTTTGTAATAAAAAGAACTTATTTATCATTGGACGATTAGATATGAAAAAAAAAGCAGAAAAGATTAAAAAAATCTGTGTATTTGGTCTTTTTTTCTTTTTTTAGAAGATACAAAAAAAGGGGAATAAATTTACAACGTAGATAGTGTGACGATAAAATTTGGCACCCAACTTTTAGATGTTGACAACCCTTCTATTCTTTTTACTATAATCCTGATTTATTATTTTATAAAATGTTGATGATTCTAAAAATTTTTAGGATTTCTTCTTGTAGTTTCTATGAAACAATTCCTGCTTTTGTTTTTGAAAGAAAAAAATTATTTTAAGAAATGAAAACTTTTATAGCTTTTTATTTTTGTTTAAATTTAACCCTCGCATTTATATTTTTCCATCTGACAAAAGAAATTGAAAAGGTTAAACAAGCTTGTTGGGGTTTTTTCGGTGCATGCATGCTACTTGACGAATACCAATTTTTCTTTTCTCTCCTTTTTCTTATCCTTAATATTTTTTTATGTTAATATCATCAAATGACATTCTTTTTTTTTAATCAAACTTCTTTTACAATGTTATTTTAATTAGCATTTCATAAATGGTGACAAGTTTTTCGTTATAACAGAAAAAAAGTGGGCGGAGTGGGGTAAACAGAAAAAAGATGGTATAACGGCGGCAAAAATATATATCATTAAGCTATTTATTAGAGACCATTTCTCCTGTCTATTATCATTCCATTTTCATTGTTTTATTATTATTATTATTATTTTGTGTCTTGTTCTTGATGTCATATTTGTGTACCAAGAAAAAGATTAAATTTTACTATACCCTATTATATTAAATAAAAAAGAAGCGAATTACATTTCAATGTTTCTACTTTGTTCTACTGTAAGCTCTTTAAATCTTTTCCGGTTCTTTTTTTTTACTTATGTGACTTTTTTCAACTTTTATAAAACAAAAAAGAATGAACTTTTGTTTTTTATTCAAATAGATAACCTATCATTTTTTATATGAGATATATGAAAGCTAAGCTAAGCAAAGGAAGGCAAAGAGAGGTTACTTTTTCACGCACACAAAGGTATTACATTACAATAAAATTTACAACGTCATAACAAGATTTTTAAAGCTTTTTAAAATTATTTAAAAAGGACTTTTCACTTCACTTTTTAATATAATTTTCTTTTTAAATTTTCTTTTTTGCTTTTTGGTTATTTATACTTGTGTTACTTTTTTTCTTCATGATAGACAAGTTTTTCGAAATGCTTCTTTAAATTTTGTCATTGTTTTTATTTACCTATTTTTTTTGTTTGAGTTAATCTTTTTGAACGAGTAATCTTTCACATCGGTTTTTTTTCTTTTTCGGCTGTAATTTTTTTTCTATACTATTAAAAACGACATCACTTTAGCGGGGCGCAATTTTTTGAGTAGTATTAGAAACTTCTTCTTACTGTAATATGTACAAAGCAATTCAGGTAAGATATTATTCTTCAATAAAAGCTCATTTTTATCTCTATAGTCTTTAAACCTACCCTTTTTCCCTTTTAAATCTTTTAAGCATAATATCAAATTACTATAGAGATAACATTTTTAGATACTGGTATCTTCTTTCCACAGATGCATCCTATTTATGGTACTTCTGTTAAACATTATTGGTTCAGTAGAGTAAGAAAATTTCCGTTTAAACCATTGTAAAATTTAATGGTCAAATTTTTAGATGTCGTCATAAACGGGCCGAGTCATTTGATACCAGAGAAGAATGTTTTAATCGATATACAAATATGGATCATCATCAAAGTTTTTCAGAATGGTTACATCGAAAAAATACATCACATTATTCACCAATTATACCTTCATATCATCAGGCATTACTGAAAATTCAGGTATTTTTAGATAACTTTATTTCAGGAAGGATTACGGTAACGTAATAAATAAATTTTTTCAGGAGGGCGGTTTGAGGCATGGTGAACAAGTTACATCGGGTGCTTCATCATGTAATACTCGAAAAATGAGTGTTATAAGTGCAGAAACTCCATTGCGTGAAAGAGCTTTATGCAAATTTGAATACATACTAAATTATAATCCAAAAGTATGTTACATAATTCTTTTAAAAAAATTAACAAGTCTATTTTTCTTCAGAGGATACCTGCAGCATTAACAGAAGTTAAATGTTCATGTCCAAGGCCATCTACAAAACTTGTTGGTAAACGGATATTTGAATGTGAACCATTACGATATCAAGTTCGTGTTCTATTATTCGATGATCAATGTAATACATATTCTGAACAAGTTGAAACAATTGCATTAGCTTGTATCCCTGTTGTTCAGGTAAGAGATGGATCATTACGTCGTACAAATCTTTATATTGTATCACGTCCTTCTTTACCTTCACGTGGAGGAATTTCATACTTCTCTGACTATCAAAAAACATCTTTCTAATAAATTATGGTTTACACGGTTATCAAATTTTAAAGTTTCAGGCAAATGTTTACACAGATGGCGATGCGAATATTATGGTGCCAATCAAAGCAGAAATACCGACATAAACTTTTTTTTATAAAAAAACTTACAAAAAAGCTTGCGCGCTTTGCTAGGCAAGTGTAGATCATTTTTTAAATGTTTTTTTTCTTAAATGAATTTAATTAGATCTCGCAAACTAAAAAAACAAATATTCGCTTGCTTTAAAGCTTTTTTTATCTTTTAATTTAATTTACTTTTTTTCTGTAAATTTTAGTTTTGATCTCTGAATTTTAAAAGAAAGTGGATATTGCATGTCTAAAATTTCTTCCATCATTTTATATTTTATTCTTTTTAATTTTGTTTTCATTCCAGAAGAAAGTGAATGTTTTTTTGGTCTTTCTCCTTCTCACCTTTTTTTTATATTAGCTTCTTAATTTATTAAAAAAAATTTGCATCCCTCATTTTTTGAGTGCAAAAGTATTAGCTTGCCATATTTCACCTATTTAAAATAATAATTTTAATGCATTATTGAAGACAAATTACTTTTTTAAATCATTCCATCGCGATATATTCTTATTTTTTTGTTTGACCTTTTGCAAAAAAAATCAGAAAAATTAAAACATTACCGTACAAAAACAAGTTTCAACAAAAAAAATAAAGTGCTGCGCGCTTATCCTTTTTCTGTACTTTTTTAATCTTTGAAACTTAAAAATATACAAGAATTTTTTTTTCTATTTTACAAATTGTCACATCTAAATAGGTATTTATATCTTTTGATCTTCTTTGATATCTTATCTTATTTTTTGTTTTGTTTTTTTCCTACTTTGTTTATTTATTTATTTTTTATGTGAAGCGATACCCTGAGAGTTGGCTCTAAAAACTCGCAAATGGGGCCGTCGCTGTATTATCTCTCTCTCTCTCTCATTTCATTTCTTTATATTATATTAACAAAATTACTCATTTGTTTTTTGTAAAAAAATAGTGTGTCTATATGTCATTTTTTTGTATTTTTAATTCTGTTGATTGATGTTTGTAATTCTTTGTCGAAGAAAAAAACGTATGTTTTTATTGTCTTTTACAGTATATGCTTCTTCTTTTTTTGTTGATGACTAAGTAAAATAAAGTCTGCTTATTTCTATTATTTTATTTATTATTCTTCGATATCACATATAAGATATTTAAACCCGTATTTTAAAAAAACAACATCATATAAACAAACAAAATAAGCAAAAAATGAGTAAGTAAAATAAATGCACGAATTTTATGTAAAAATAAAAAGAAGAAATCAGACATCTAATAAATGTAGACGATCTGAACGATAATCATCACCCCAATCAAGTGGAATTGTTGGCCGATGAGCAGATGGTAATGCAATATGACGCCAAAATGTACGACCATTTTTGAGATTTAAAAAGTCAATCCAAATATCAGCAAAATCAGGTTTTAACCAAGGAAAAAGAAACAACTTCCATGAAGTATTATTTTTATTTTGACCTTTCTACAAAAAAAATAATAAAACTTTTAACATTAAACATAAAAAAATTAAACGAATCAAAAAGATGCTTACCAAAATTTCAATGTATGTTGTTCCACTTGAAATTAATAAGACATTCCATAAGAATAATCCACCCACAAGAGCAAATATAATAAGACATAAGACAAATGCAAAAAATATTGAAGCTCCGATCATTTCATCCCCGTATGAACATAATTTAGGTACCCAAAAGAAGGATTCTTCAAGACCTTGATGACAAAATACCGTATCACTGGTAGGCTAAAATGAGGTCAAAGTTGAAAAATTTTTTTTACGTGACATGAATATTATTTTGCAAAAACTATTTTGAGTAGGATAAAAAAACAAATGACAAAAGAAAGTTCACAACAATTATAATTATGTTAATTTTAATCTTCATAATTATCATTCACATATTGCAAAACTTTTTATGCAAATACAATATTTCCGTAATCAAATTAAAGCCTAGCACATGGTAGGTTTTATCGATAGCGTCGCAAGCAGCGTCATTCAAATGTTTTTTCGGTTTTGTTCATTAATCTTTCCTGAGAAACATGACCTTCATAAAAAAGAAAATCTAATAAAAATGTAAAACTTTAAAATTAAATTTACCTCAAAGAGTAAACTTAAAGCCAAACTTTATTAAACTTCTCCATGAAAAGTGATCTTTAAAGTTATAAAATAATAGAGTAAAAACTAAATTTTTTTTACCGAAAACGGGTAAACTTTTGGTTAATTGTGTAACAAGAAGAACACGTACAGTAATCATATTACGTAGTAGACTTTACGTCTGTTACTAAGTATAGGTTGCAAATATATATTTTTTTAAAACAAATAAGTTTGTTAAATTTTGGGAAAAATAAAGTAAAATACTTACATGCCAGTAATTGTGATAAAAAGTTGAAAAAGAAATGGTACAGTATAAGAAGCAAGCAAATGCAAGAAAACCCGTAAACTGAAGAAAATATCGATGATTTCCTGCTCCAACACAGCGGTTGATCCAAATGCAATGATGATCCATATTAACAACACATTCATCACATAAGCTACAGTGATGAGTATTGATATCTTTCGGTGTTTGACATCGATAACAAAGTGGAATTTGTGGAGCCTAAACTAATAAAGCATATAGAAAAATCGAAATTTAATTTCCAAAAATAATGTAAGGTAAAACTTACATTTGGATCTTGTTCAATCTTTTTTGGAGGCCGACCAGCAGGTGTATTAGAGGCTTTATGATAATGATAAAGAATATTCACAAAAAGATACAATGCGAGAATAATAAGAAATAGCATTAAAGGTCTTGGCATCCATAATGATTCATAAGGAAGAGCAACAGCAAATGCCATAACCAGAACAAATAAAACTAATGAATAAACAAAAAAAAGTAAAATCTATAATGTGATTATTAAATATTAAGTTAATCAGATGTAAAAAAATTTACCCTTCCAAGACCTTTACGAATAAATTTATCTGAACACATAATAAAGCAACCAAAACATTTTTGAAATGCACGCGTTTTACACCACCACCAACGAGGATCATAAACAATTTGATTAACCCATTGATCAGCCATATTTGCAACTAATTTTACAGGATCAACCGCTGTTGGAACAGGATATAAGTCGCCTATTTCTGTTGAAGAAATAGACGACGAAATTTCTAAAAAATTTATCAATAATGTAAAAGTTATTATTCTTCGATCAAACAATCATTGAAACAAGTTTTGCAACAAAAAAAGATAATTCATGTAGAACAAAAAAAATATGAATACTTTTAACATTTATTTTCGTTCTAAGAATGCACACATTCTTCTTTACTGCTTACAACTTTTTTACTACTACCTTTGTTTACTTTTAACTTTTATTGAAATTTTTCATTTTGCATAGACGTCTCCATTCTACCATCATTGTCAAAACAAAAGTGAAAAGCGTTATCACTTTGCTTTTGGGAGGTTGGTTTTAAGACGAATTACTAGGCCAAATTTATTCCCGTGTTTTTTCAATTATCGTGATCATTGGTTGATCTTTTTATCATTGATATTATTTTTAGCTGATAGTTTTATGTATCAAAGAGTATTTACTTATTTTCGAAATTTTCAAAGATTTCAAAAGGTTTGTCACTTACTTTTTATCAATTAATATATACCAATCTAATTTATTTCAGGCTTACTTTAATTCAACAACATGGTATAATTTTCACAAATATAAACGTTTAGCATTTAAATTATATAAACCGCCATGTATTCTTGCACTTACTGGTTTTTCTATGACTGACTATGGTTTGTCAGATGATGAAATTATAAAGTAAGGGATTTAAGAAGATTAGCAATAATAAATGGGATTTTTAGGGAAGCAAAAATAAGTGAAAATCAAGATCATTCACATAGGAATGGAAATGGTTGGGAAATTTTGGTTGAAGAAAAAGAATTGAGAGTATATCGTCGCAAACTACCTGGTAAAAGTGAACTTTATGAATATAAATGTGCTGGTACATATTACGATATTACTCCTCGCAATTTCGTTGATGCACAAGTAAGTGGCCTTGATTTTTTTGTTTGTTTTTCATTCACAAGAAAGTCATTCATAATAATGCATTGTATTTTTCAGTTAAATATTGAATATCGTCGTGAATGGGATACAAATGTTCTTGAATTAGAAATTCTTAGTGATGATCCTGAAAATGATATTCAAGTTGTTCGATGGGTTGCAAAATATCCTTTTCCAATGAATGCAAGAATGTACATTTATGTTCGAAAGAAAATTGTAGATGAAAATGCTCGTAAAATTATTGTAAGCAGTCATGCAGTTGATGAAAAATTACTTCCTGACAAGAGTAAGCATGTTCGAGTCAATAATTATCGTTCAAGTATGGTAATAAATGCTCATAAGTCTTTCGATGATGTAAGTTTTTTAAATGCTTTTTTTTGTAAACAATTTTATGGTTGGTGATTTTAGGATGGTCTTGATTATGTATTAACTTATCATGATGATCCTCAAGCCAATATTCCTAATACTGCTTATAACTGGATTGTAAATCGTGGTGGTCCTTATTTCTTAAAACAAGTTCATATTGCTGCAAAAAAGTTAGAAGAAGCTCAGGAAAAACGTCTTTTAAAAAATTAATGGGTTAGTACTGATAGAAATAAAGATATACTATAAATCTAATTTTGCTGTTTTTGTGTTTACAATTTTACATTTGATTAAAAGATACAGTTATGGGTTAAAATTTTGGTACAATTACTATCATTATATTTAGTCCAACAAAAAAAAATTATAATAGATTTAAAAATATTATATTTGAGAGTTTTATTTTGAAGTTGATTACGGTAACAGTGTCTTCGTAGTTGGATCAAGCTAAACTTTGTGACATATTTGTGCATTTTTTTTTGAAAAATACTACAATGCATTAAAAAAAGCTAAACCTAGCAGTTTACAACTTACCTAAACATTTTTTTCATTATTCATTAAATTTTTAAATTACTTCTTAAACTAATCTAATTAAGTTTTAAACTTAAGTGCTATAATTACGGTAGCTTTCCATTCGAACTCGTTTTTTCATTATTTTATTTTTAAAATTTTAGTTTTGCTTATAGAAGTTGATTAAATAAATAACTGATGACAATTAAAGTCTTCCAATAGTTTGAGTTTAGACTAGACTGAATGTAGTTATAGCTGAACTTTACCACTATACTAGATTTGTCATTTAACACTAAATTAAAGAAAAGTTTAAGTTTTGAATTATGTTTTTTTAGTAGTTATGAAAAGAAATGTAAATGCTACATTTTGCAAGAAAAAAAGAAGAAAAAAATAGTAAATATGTTACTGTTTATTTCTGTCAACTAATTAGCCTTTACAAAAAAATGTATGCATCAGTTGAAGAAGAATATTTTGTTTTAGGATCTCGAAGTCTCGTGCCATTTTTTGTGGTTTTTTTTATATTGAACTGATGCATTGCAGCACCCCCTTCTCCATAAGGGAGAGAACATGAAATGCAAAAGACACATCCCTCTGATGTTTGTTTGGGCGGTCCTCAAGGACTCATCTGGGGGCAACATTTTTTTGCAAAAAAATAAAAAAAAGTGAGGAAGAAACTGTCATCCGCCAATTGAGGGGGGATGATGTTTCGCTGTAAGAAAAAATGCCGTTAAAAGTTTTTTTTGCATTTTTTTGTTGTGGATCATTATATTTAATGCTTGACATGAAAAAGTAAAAAGAATTATCTTTGCAGCTTTAAATATATTATAATAATACTGCTTTTAAAATGAACTTTTATCTAACAGCAGAGATGAGTTAAATTCACTTTGTCTTTGTTATCAAAAAAATATTACGCCTTCCCTTTTTTGTCTCAACTTTACAAGTCGTTTGTCCGTTTTGTTTCCTCTCATTTTTTTGTTGCGTGAATTAAAGCTTGGCCTGTTTTTTGAGTATTTTTTTCATTAACATTTAGATTTGAACTCTTGTATAAAAAAAGGAGACGACAAAAAGGGTTTGGATTAAAAGTTTTTCCTGAAAATATTATGAATGGTACAAATTCTTATCCACCTAAAGGTGGTGGTGGTGGATTACCAGCAGGATGGATAAAATTAAATGTTGGAGGAAAAGTAAAACATTAACATAATATATTAAAATTTCTTATATTCAGCAATTTAGGTTTTTCAAACGCATCGACAAACCCTTTCACGTGAAGAAAATTCTTTTTTAGCTCGATTATGTCAAGAGCCAGAAAGTTTACCAAGTGATAGAGTTTGTTGTTTTTTTGCTTTTTGATTTACACATTTATTTTCTTTTGTATCTTTAAGGATGATGAAGGCGCTTTTTTAATTGATCGAGATCCAGAATATTTTTCATCTGTTTTAAATTATTTGCGACATGGAAAACTTATTTTAAATCGCGGTTTGACAGAAGAGGGTTTGTAACGCTTAACAAAAATGTATGAATTAATATTTGTTGTTAAAGGTTTACTTGAAGAAGCAGAATTTTACAATATGCCTGGTCTTATTACCCTTTGTAAAGAAAATATTTTAAATAAAAGTAAACCAAAGGTAAGACACTACAAAGATATGCAAATAATATAATACAGTAATCCTTAAATAATTTATAGAATAATATTCAACATGTTTATCGGGTTCTTCAATGTCATGGCGATGAGTTAACATCTGTTATCTCACATTTATCTGATGGCTGGCAATTCAAACAGGTATTAAAAACTCCATCTAAATGTTCATGGAAATTACCATTTAAGCTTATTCCAATTGGATATGAAAGTATACAACAATCTGGTGAATTTGCACAAGAATTTGTATGTGTTGTATCACGGGAATATCTTGAAAATGAAAAGCAATCTCATCAACATTATGAAGGTTCTGATCGTGCCCAAGTTCTTCAACAAAAAGCAATGCGTATGTCAAAATAGAAGAATTATCAATTTAAAATTTTATTTATCCATTTTTTAGATAACTAAATGGCATCTGATACTTCATATGGCACGGGATTCTTTTTATGCTACTTTTTTTTGAAGTTTTTGGTTTCATTTCAATTTTGATGCCTCATATTATTATTATATTTTTTTAAATGTTTAAAAGAGAGTAAAAAGAAAGGATGAAGAAGAAATATTTACCGTCCAAAGCTGTTATTTTTTCCTTTTTTAGACTTTTATAATTTTAATTATTCTTTTTTTTAATACACTATTTTCCAATTTTTTTATGCTGAAATTTATTTCTTTTCCTTCTTCACTTTTGTCTTTTTTTTCTCACGTTTGTTTTTGAATTCGCAATATGAAAGAGTAGGTTTCCATCTTTTGTAATGTAAGTTTTAATTTTATTTTTTGCTTGTTTTTGTTTTCTGATCAAATTCTGACTCTTTTTTCTCTTTCTGAAAACAATGAAAAATTAGCAGTGTTCAATTTTTAAATACTCTAAATATTCATGTTAAAAGCAACAAATGTAGCAACTAATTTATAGTTAGTTAGTTCATTAAAGAAGGTGTGACTTAACTTAACTTTTGAAATTTAATCTTTTTTTATAAAAGATTGATAATTTAAATGCTTCTACTACTTTTGAACATTTCCTTGGTATCTTTGCTCATGCATCTTTCTTTCCTGTCTTTGTTTCATTTTTTTGGAAGCCATATTCGTGCCAAAAAAATTAAATTTTTAATTTAAAATTATGTTTTTGGATTATATTGTTTGCATTATTTTGTTTCAATATTTGTACTATTTGTATTTATATGAATGATAAAAAAAAGCTTTTAATTAATAAAAGACAAAATCTTTTGGGAAGTTTTTTTTTCAAAATATTTGCACGTTTTAAAAGTCAAAAAAGAAAAAAAAGTTAAAAGCTTAAAAAACGGGGAAGAAAAAGTGCTTAAAATTTCATTCTTTTTTTGGTGGCCCAAATTTTATGATTACCAAATAAATGGTTGTTTAAGCATATTGGGATTATTATTGCTTTTCGCTTTCTTTGCTTTCTCTATCGTGTGACAAATTTGACGTATCTTTTGGTTTTGAAAAAAAAGGAAAGTAGCTATTTTGAAATTATGACTCAAAAAAAGGTTTAAAATTTTTGACCGTCTCTTCCTTGTTTGATTTGTGACAACTCTTTTTTGACCTAAGGCATGCATGAAAGAAATTGATTCCATTTTTGTTGAAAAAAGGGGGAATCAAAGAAAGCAATATTTGTTAAACAAATTCAATAAAAAAAAGAAAGTTTCCAAAATGTTACCATTGAAATCGAAAAGAGATTGTGATCAGTTAGTTTGAAAAATTTCAAAAATGTTGTTTAATATTTTGATAGCTATTGGTTTTTGGAAAATAGCTTTATCATGTGGACCTTCTACACCTTTAATTATTGAAAGTAAGATTTGTGAATAAAAATTCACATAATTTTAGAAAGGTTATTTATGTTTTAGAAGATGAACATTTATTTGATAATTTGTTTTTTAATGTCACTGATCCAACAAACGACACAGAATTATTATTACTCCCAGAACCTTTAACACTTCCAACAACAACAACTCCCCCCACCACAACTACAACTTTAGCTACACCTTTTCCTTTATTATTTTCATTACCAAAAATTTTTCCTGGTTTTAGTCGATCAAAATGGATGCCATTTGGTAAACATTCAGATTATGTTCCACGTTTACTTACAAATCCAACTTGGAGATTTCAATGCTCTCCTCCAGTTAGTTGGACATATTGTTGGCCACATTGTGGAAGTGGAGATCAAGCATTAGATGCTGATAATGCTGTTGAAAATGTACAACTTGATATTTCATCAGCTGTAAGTAGAATAAAGTTTTTGGAAAACTGTTGGCGAAGAAATTCACAGTTGAAAAAAAAAACTTGTTTAATTTTATTTCCTAGTGAATTATTTTAGGTTACATCAGCAATCCAAACATTGAAACTTGGAATTATACCAGAAGATCAAATAAAAATTCGATTTACTCCAAAAAATACACTTCTTGAAGAATTTGGAGATTATTTTGACCGTAATAATTTACGATATCGTGTTGTACGAAATAGTGTTCGCTATTTTTATAACAAAGAATCTCCAGGGAATTTTACTGAAAATATTGATGAGGTAATTTTGCATTTTTTTTATAGTTAAAAAAAAGGAAGTTTATTTTTTAAAGGTTACCGTAACAATTCGTTCCTCATTGGCATTTACCGAAAATTTATGGAAAAGTATTGCAAATGAAATTGCCAGTTATTTAACCAAAGAAAAATATATATTTATAAAGAGTCCGT
>CABFKO010007875.1:0-13013 GCA_901766855.1 Panagrolaimus sp. ES5
AAATGTTTTAAAATCCAGTGTTCACCGCATTAATATTACTTTACTTCATTTATCTAAAGCATTTGAAAAGAATCAAAATATCACCAAATCGCAGATCAAATTCCTACCTTTCGACAAAATCTTTGAAAATATAATTCCAATTCGGCCACTATGGAAATTCTTCATTCTTTTTTTGCTGAAACGTTGAAAAAGAGTGCGGCAAAGAATAAAAAAAATTCTCTCGTAACGAAAACTTGCTTTATAACTGTCACGCAATTTCACTGATTTTTCAAGGAAGAAAATTAATAGTGCGGCGATAAAAATATCTCTTAATACCAGTGAAATAATTTATTTTGTAATACAAACTTTTTTAAGTAATGGTTGTATCATAAATGCGGTTTTTTTATTATTTTGGCATTTCAATATTTTAAAATACAAACTTCTTTCCAAAAAATGCTTCAAAGTTTTTATAGCCTTCTATTTTTGATGTTTCAAAACGTATTTTAAAAATTTTAAAACTTGGTTTTCGGTTTTGTGAATTGCTTTTTAGCACTTACAATAATGGTTGTTTTTATTTTTGTTAAACTTCTGTTGTTATTTTTTACAAAATTTGGTAATGATTTTTAAAACACCCAGGATCTCTGCAGATAGCATTAATGTTACGTTTCAAATCGTCTTCATTTTTAGCTGACATTATTAAATGCTCCTCCCAATTTTGAAAACATTCCATAGCACAAGAAAAAAAACAGTCTCCGCCTTTCCAGAATTTAAGTATAAATACAGGCAATGCCATTGCATTTTTTTCAATTGGTATATCCAGTTTTTTCAGCTCTTCTCTCTCTCATCTTCAGCTTTCAACACCAGCCTTTTTTCAAACTCAGCTTTAACTCCAATTTTTTGAACAGTAATTTTGTTTATCTTTTCCTGCAGCTTCCGATTTGCAAACTTTGAAAAAATCCTTTGTAAGTTTTTGACATAATTAATTTTTTGATAACAAGCATTAGGCTTTTTTTGTTTAAAAAATCTAGGTAAAAATGATATAAGTTCTACCAATTTTATAAAGCATTTAAACAATTGACATCTTTTTTAGTTTCAACTTGCTTTATCTGCAATTAATTTGTGATCCCCTAAAGTCTCCTACAAATTTTCATCAAAACTTTCATCCATATCCTTTTTTGTTTTCATCTTTAACAACTTTTTTATTGTTCATTTTTTAAATATATACAAGTAAGTTTTTACAAAATTCTTTATATAAGAAATACAGTAGTTTATATGCTATATATAACAATTTTATAAGTTAAATTGAATTTTAGTTTTTTTGTTGAGTTGCTATTTTTGTCTTAAAATTTTCCTAAAATCCTTGTCTTGAAAAAGCGTATTTGGTTTTAAGGTTTTTTATTAGAAAAATAAAATCTGACACTATTTTTTTTTGAAAACTTTACAAATCTTTCTTTCCTTTTTATTAGTTTTAAAAATTGTGAATATAATGTCGGAAAATGTGGAGTTAAAAAATTAAGGATTAATTTTTGGGGAAAAAAGTTTTGAAAAATCAAATTCAATTTTTTGGAGAAAACGAGAAAATCACGGGGAACCAAATCATTCGTAGGATTTTCAATTTTTAAGTCAGTCAACCGCTTTTAAATATTTCTTGGTATAATCTTTAAGATTTCTTCTTTTGTTGAAGCTAAGAAAGAATTCTTTAAACTTGGAAAATCTTTATGCTAAAAAGATGTTGAAATTCATAGTATTACAAGTTTTTTTGTAAAAAAATTTCTTTGAGTCTGTTAAAAGTTTTTCTTCCAATTTTAGGTAATTTTAAAATGTTGGCTTTCAATCTTCTTTGTGTATCATTTTCTATGATGGTTGCTGTTTGTGCATATAGGGATCGATTTATTAATGTAAAATGTGTCAAACTTCTTAACGCTTGGAAACTTGTTGGAAAATTTGATGCTCTTCAACCTGCTCTTAAAAGTTGCATCAAAAGTATCGCCAAGTGTTCAGGCGTAAGAAAAGTTTCCGAAAATGATTACAAACTTATTTTTGATGTCTATGGATATGAAGTAACACAAGAATGGCAAGGTGATTATATCTTTGATTTCACTAATGGAACCAAGCATCCCAAATCCCCATTAAGTGTTGCCACTTACGTTCTTTATGCAACATATAGGAATGCAAGCTGCCCAATGGGCAATAAAATTTTTGGAAATAAATGCCGCTTTGAACCAATTTCTGCATCATACACTGTAAGTTATTTTTTTGTTTTTCGCAGCCTTTTGCTTTTTGTGGGTACAAATTATGCGTTTTTTCTTTTTTCATGTTTTCATAAAAATATCAAAAATATAGGGAAATGATTCTCCTTGCCAAGGTCATCCAGCATATATGAATGTTACCTATGATCCTGTAACCCAATATTGCTATGCAGCAACAAAAGAACAAATAATTCAATCCTGGACATAAAATATAAAAGAATTGTTTAATATTTTTACAGTTTATTTTTTTAAAACGCGTTCCACTAAATTTTTTTAAAGTGTCTGCACCGTCAAAAAAATTTAATTTTACCAATGTTTTCGACTATGCTATAGGAAAAAAAATGTTTTAAGCTACTAATTTGCATAATGCCGGAATTATCGTGTCGAGAGTGCCGAAATCGACTTTTTTGTTTTTTCCCATAACTATAAATCAGAAATTAGTTTTTGCTATCATTGCACCCTTATAGGTTTTCGATCATGGGGAATCCGAATAAAAGCAGCGTTTTCAAATTTCTGTGTGAAGACCTATTTTTGACGTACCTACTATGTACTTTAGGGTAAAACTAAGTCAAGAAAAAATTTCCTAGATCCAAAAATATCAATAAAATAAAATTTGAAATGCGTTTTAAATGTTTTCTTTTTTTGTATGTTTTTGAGTTTTTGCAAAATAAATTTTTATTTAAGTATTTGTAAATTTGAGTTTCTCTTTAAATACTGAAAGGATAAAAAAGAGAATGTGAAAGTACATTTATGAAGAAAAATGCTAATTGCTTTTTTCAATTTGTAATTACATAAATAATTAACAAGAAAAAAATATGAAAACAGTCTTTAAAAAGTTTGAGAAACATTCGTAAATTAATTTGCAAAAATTGTAAAAAGAGGATTTTGATAAATAAAAATTTGAAAAGTAGAAATAGCTGCTATAGCACTGTAAAAAAATAAGAAACAAAGCTAAATTTTCTCTGTAAAAAATGAAATAATTTTGAAAATAATAAAAGATTATACTATGTACTTTTGATAAATGTTGAGCAGTTTTTTTTAAACATTTAGATTTTTTAATGTATGAAATGCCGTAAAAGGCATTTCAAAGGTATTTTTAATAAAAAAAAATCATAAATACATTCCTTTTTTGTCACTTTGCTGGATCTGATTCTTGAATCCCCGTAATTATGATACATGATATCGAATAAGAAACTTTAAATTAAAGCCAACATGTGGAAAAAGGCAGACAGTTTTTTCTGCATGGTTTTGGATGACCAAATCTAGACGGCGATTACTTCACTTTTTTAAAGTTGTTATAAACGACTATAATATTTACAAATGCTTACATCATCAATTTACAAAAAAATGAAAATAACCAAACTCCTTTTGTTTTTTTTGGTAAAACTTCCGCGATTTTTTGTCAACGCTAAATGAAAACAAAACATGTAAAAAAAACTTCATTACGATTATGTATTTATTAAGAGAATTTATTTGCTGATGATCCTGCTGGAAAAAAAAAATAAAATTTAAAAATATTGCAGTGGAATCTATGAATCTTTCAAAATTTCCAAGCAACAAAGTTTATAAAAATTTTAGACATTTGTTTTAAAAATAAAGTGGGAAAGGCGCTTTTGAAAACAAAAAAAAAGCAATAAAACATGTCAAAGCTTCATTTGATTTTTTCTGTTTTTATATTTTTGTCAAATATAAAAACAGAAAAATTATTATCTTATCTTTATCTTAGCAAGGTTGCTATCGACAACTATAATAATGTTTATAAATAACACTTTCATTGAAAAATTTCTTTTAAATGTACACAAAATTTTTGCAAAATACTTCCAAAATATTTGTTTAAGGTAAAATATTTTAATGAAAACAATGATAACCATTAAGGACAATGAAATACTGAAGTATGCTCTACCTCATTAAAACTTTTATAGATTTAAATTTTTTTTAAAAGCTATAATTTAAACTTTTTATTGTTATGTGTTTAAGCCTTTTCTCTCGGTTTTATTTTAAAATTTTGTACATAGACATAGATACTGTATCTTTTATTTACAAACATTCTTTTCAGCAAATTTTCCAATAACAAAATTAAAAAAAGACTAGAAACAAATTAAAAACATAAAAATTTAAAAAACAGAACAAAAATGGCAGTATTTTAAAAACAAACATACAGAAAATAAAGATCAACTTTTTTCGATTGGAAGCATTTTTAATAAACATAAATTTACCGGTACTTTTTTTATATAATAAAACGGAAATATTATTGTGTTTCAAATTTTCAACAAATACGATTTTTATTACTGTAATTTTAAGTATAATAATGCATTGATTGAGGTATTCTTGGAGGAGTAACTTGAGAAAATCTCATATAATGTCCATCTCCCATATCTAAGCCCATTCGAGAATGTGTATCTGAATCGAAGAACACTGAAAAAAAAATTAAATTGTTAAAAAGAAAAGACTACGGTAATTTTTAAAATGTAATTTATCTGTGTTAATTAGTGTTTTTACAACAAAAAAATACGATTCAAAAAAATAAATTTCTTTAAATTTTTAACGAAAATGTTTGTAAACACAGATATCAAAATTTCGAGTAGAAATTTTATCAAAAATATAAATTTTTTTAAATAAAAAATTTCAAAAACAAAACAAACAAAAATCGAAATTTTGGGGTAAAATTTGTCAAAAATTTGATTTGAATTAATGAATTTCAAACAGTTTTTTTTCAAAAATTTGCATATTTTGGGCATGATATGGGACAGAAAAATAAATTGAATATTTAAAAGCTGTTTGGACAAAACAGCTTTTAAATATTGTTTTTGAAACTAAAATTTCGAGTCAAAAACATAAACTTTTTTTCGGTTTTCACTCATTTACAAAAAGTTTCGTTAAAGTATATTTTCAAAATTTTGGGATTACTGTAACTCTATTAAACATTTACTTACTTGGACTTGTATTTGAGCTTCCACCAATCAATGAATTTAGCTCTGGAGACTTTGCAGATTGCAGTCTTCGGCTATCAGGTTGCCGGGTTTTTGGTTCTTTTTTTCGGCATTGTTGACAAATACAAACCAAAAGAAGTAGCAATAATCCTGATGTAACTGATAACAAAAAATATAAAATTGCTTTTTCTTTATTTTCTTTAATATATTCCGTCAGGGTAAGCAAATCATTTGCAAATCCAACAGCATTTGGAAGTTGTTCATCCCCAGTATTAAAATCATCATCAGCTCTGGAAGAATAAATTTTTATTTGATGTTCGGAATCTGCATATCCTGGAACGGCTTCCATATCCGGGACAAATGCTGTAGAAGATCCGGAAGAAGCATCATTTGAAATTCCAACATTTTCAAAGTTATCATTGTTGCTGCTATCAATTCTCATTGAAGTCGGGCGAAATACTGATGGCTGATCTTTTACCATCATTTTTGTTTCATCTGCATGTGCTTGTTGATGAGATTTTATTTCCTGTAAATGATGGGGGATACTGTAGTTTTAAATTATAGAAAATATTTCTTATCAGTTATTATCAGTGATATAAAAAATGAAAAATTTGGAACTATAAAAAATACAGATATCGAAATTTCAATTTTTTATTGAAACCTTTTGCTTTTTGAATCTCGATTTCAGAAAATTCTCTCCCCCCAAGATAATTTTAAAATTTCAAAAAAATCGAAATTTTGAAATTCCGGTTTTTATTGGAAACATTCTTTTTTTTAATTTAGATTTAATTTTCGACCCGAAAATGAATTTCGAATTTCGACAAATAACAAAATTTAACCTAGCTCACATAAAATTTTCAATATTTAAAAACCCCATGAAAAAAAAACTTACTCTTTCCAATTCTTTCAAGGATTCCAAATTTCCTTTTATTGCTGCTTCACTGAATACCTCATCATTAACGCACATAAAAATCAGAGATAAATATTTTCGAACTGCATGTGGACATGGTGATCCCAAAAATTTGTCATCCACATCAATCGTGCAATCAGTTTGAGCATGGCATTTTTGTAGAACTTGTGGAAGAACATCCGCAACGCAATCTGTAATTTTGTTGAAATGGTTTAATTTTGTTTTCGTGGCAAGATTCAAAAATTTTGGAAGTTTTCGTGGTGGAATACAAAATTTTTATATTTTCGTGGTGGGACTCATAAAATGAAAAAAATTCACAAGAATTCCGTATTTTGTCTTCCCCTAATTATTTTTCATATATTTTCAATTTCAAAATTTTAATATCTTTTTTTCTCCACAAACAAATTGGACCGATGGATTAAGCCTGAACATTTTTCATCCATTCATTCATCCCCTCAAGGCAAAGTCAATTAAACTTTTTTTCTAAGCCGTTCCATTTTTTTTATTCTAAAGCTTCTTCTTCTTTTATTTATATCTAATTTTTATGTAAATTTGCAAAAAGCTTCAATTTGTTTTTCCTTTTTCTCTAATAGCTCCTCTGGATTAGTGCTTTCTCTTTCTTTCAAATACAAAAATGGTAAAAGCAGCAGCTTAAAAAAAGGTGGCAGAGAGATCCGTCTGCTTTTAAAATTTTCTGTCCTTTTTTTGGCACTTTTTTATTTAAATTAAAACTCAATTGTTTATTCATCATCTTCGTCGTTGCTTTTTCTAGCGCAGAAAAAATAAATATCTTTTTTTTCTTTTGTTTTGATTGCATTTAATTTTTTTTGAACTGAAAAAAAGAAGAAAAAACAAAAGCAGCAACATATGGTCCGATAATTGTTTTGTGTTTTTTTCCTTTTTTTCAAGTGATTTACTGAAAAAAAATGCAAGAAAAAACAACGAAAAAACGGATGGAAAAACAAGGCAATGAATGAAAATTGTTTCCGGTCATTTATGTTTTTCTAAGAAACCGGAATATAAATGCTGCAAAATGCGATTTTTAAAGGAGTTTTTTGAGTATATTAAACTGAATTAAAGTTTTTTAGATAGCTGACATTTTTTAAAGTTAAAACAAAAACTGCTGTAAAAAAATACAATACAAAACTAAATAATTTCAAACATAACCTTTTTCGCTAAAATTTTAGGGAAAATAATTACGAAAACATATTTACTGTATTGAAATAAAAAATTAAAAACTTGGTTTTCATACTTTTTTGCTGCGACATAGTTTCTTTCGTCTGTTTTGTGCCAAATTTGAATATCGCTCATTTTAAAACCAACTACTACCCACAGGGTGATTCATTACTTGTCAACAAAAACAGCAAAATTTTGACCCTTTTTTTGCAGGAAAAAGAAAAATGAATTTGCGCGAAAATGCATTTCCTTCTTTTTGGACATTGAAACAGCCAAAGTCCAAAAACAGTGAAATATTACTCCTTTTTTCGTCGGCTCATTGAGTCATTGAAAATCCCATTTATGGATACCAAAAAAGTCTTTATATATGTACTTTGAAACAAAATATGCAAATTTAATGGCAATTTAAAAAAAGATGCTTTTTGAAACTAATGAAAATGTGAAAAAAATGAGGAAGAAAAGGTTGTTTTTCTTTTTTCAATAATAGCTTCTCTTTTTGTTGTAAAATTAAAAATAGTAGCGAAAAAACTTTAAAATAATCATAAACAAAATTTTTTAAATTACTCTTTAAAATCGAAATTTCGATTCAAAACTGGAAAAATTTAACATAAAAATTGCTATGGGTTCTAATTTTATTTAACTTCGTGAAAACTTAAAAAACAAAAATTTGCTAGGTTACATAGCTTCCAAACTCATTTATGCAAATTTTTATTTTTTCCATATCTCACTTTTTATCGCTAAAACACATTTTTAAACAAACAAACCTTGAAAAACAGGCTGAGAATCAATAAATTTTGGATGATTTGGGCATTGCATCATTTGACCATTTGCAATTCGGCCATAATTTGCTGAATATATTGAAAGTCGTTTATTTTGTTTACAGCTTAATTGCATCTGAGAACCTTCACAAAAGTTTTGATCTTCAAATGAAACTGAAAAATGGTTTTATTTGTTTTTGATTTTCTTGAAGCGAAAAAATGCAATAAAAACATACTTGGTTTGCATTTATATGAAATTTGAAGATATTTTGACGTGGAAGGGCATGGATCATTTTCAAAGAAGTTTGATTTGACAATTATTCTGCATTTTCGTTTATTTCGGCATAATTCAGTGATTTTCTAAAAAGAATAATAATATTTAAATGACTGTTTTTAAAAAAATTTTGTGCTTTTTTTGTTTATAAAATGAAATCCAAAAACCTTTTCCGGTTTTTCCGTTTTTTCAGGTTTGAAACTGTCAGAGCTAATTTTATTTCTTTCTTTCTTTCTTTCCTTTTTTTGTTTTTGCATTTATGATTTTTCCGGTGCAAATTATTTTTATTTCCTTCCGTTTTAAATAATTTTGCTTTTTTTAAAAAGGTTCAAAGAAAATGAGTTTTTAAAAGGGCTTTTTTTGCTTGAATGAGTTTTCTATAGAAATTAGCTTTTAATGGCATTTTTTGAAATTTGCGCCATATTTTGCAAAATTAATTAGTTTTATTTTAACAAATTTCGCTATGGTAAAATCACAAAATTATTGTTTATTATTGTAAAAATTAAACTTTCAACCTCCCAGCTACAGTACATACCGGATCACACATTCATTTTCTCAAAGAAAACACAAAAAATAGAAAAGTTGTCGAAAAAAATTATTCAAATCCCTCTTAGTTTTCTTTTTTGTTTCTTTCTCATTCATCCCCTAAGGCCATATCCATCTCATTCTTTCATGGGCTACTACTTTTTAAAATATTTTTGCGCGGTCACTTTTTTCCATTTACTTTTTTTCTTTCCTTTTTCTATTATATATTTTTGTTGCCAGGAACAATTTTTCAAGTGCCGTCTCATTTTCATTTTTTTTTCTTATTTTTTCGGTAAAAGCTAAACTCATTTGGGAATTTCGTAATCACTTTTTTCCTTCGACTCTTAAAATAAATTTTTTTCTTGACCATATATTCCTGTTGACAGCTTTCATTTCATTTCAAAAACAACAACAAAAAATAAATGTAAAAGACACAAATAATGAACGGCTCTCAAAAATGCGCGAAAAAGGGGAAGAAAAGAAAATTAATTAACATCTGGGAGAGGTGCCAAAAACAGAAGCGAAAAAAAGAAGATGGATAAAATAAATGCAACAAACAAGCAGCAAAAAAAGCTTTGAAAGAGAAAAAAAACAGAAGATGTTTGTAAAAAAAATGATGATACTTTTGAAAGATAAATGAAGTCCCAAATGGTCAAGATGAATGAAAATTTGTAAGATAAGAAGGATGAGTAATAGTGAGCTGTGGAAATGAAAAAAAATTTGCAACAAATTAGAGTAAACAAAATAACCAACTACAGTAATCGCTTTTGGTTAAAAACCTCTTCGTTTAAAAATTTTTTATCGAATTTTATCACAGCAAAAAAAATTATTAATATCCAAATGCATCCTTTAAAAAAGAAATTAACATTTTATACTAAACTGTAAAAATGCCAAACGTTCAAACAGCGGAACGGACTTATCGAACAACCTGATATTTCACCACTTTTTAACAAAAATTAAATGAGCTTTTTTATTTCAGAAGGTGTTCAAAATTCAAAAAAATTAAGTTTTTTTGAGTTTTATTAAGGTAAAATTGAGTGTAAGTTTTCACCTCAGCAAGAAACACATCTCAGTTTTCCCCTCATTGATCAAGTTTTCACCTATGGACAGAGCTAATTTTAATTAATAGAATTAAATTTAATATATTTGATCAACGGTTGAACAAAAAACAAATTTGAAAGCAAATCAGTTAAACAAAGATAATTCACTATTTTTTGCATGCCCAAAAATTAATAGAAAAAAGTTTTGCAGCTTTCTTTCTTTTTGCAAATTGCGTATATTTTATTTGTTCAATAAAAAGTTCAAACAATTTTAAGAAAATCCCTTGCATTTTTTGAATTCTTCTTGAGAGGTCATTTTTTAAGGAACAGCTGGGATTTCCGTAATCCATTTATTTTTTGAACTAACATAAGTTCCTTTTTTTTCTTTGTATAAATGCAAGCAAAAAACACTTGTTTTTTTAGTTTCAAAAATAATGTGTCTATTTTTTTGTTAAACCAAAAAAAGCACAGCAAGCTTTTTGAGGACCAAGGAGGTCCATCTTTTTTATTTTTTTCTTAAACTGCTGTGACAGGTGCTAGCTGCTTCTTTTTATGTTTCACTCCTTTCCTCCAAGAAAAAAAATATGCAAAACAATGAAAAAGAGATATTTAAACAGTTGCCAATGAATGAAATATGCTGCTTTTGAAAGAAAAAAAATGGAAAAGAAATTTGTCGTCGGCAAAAATAAAATGAATCAAAGAAAATTCTTGTACAAAGCTTAAGCGAGAATTTTTAAGGTTGATGATGACAAATTTACAATGATTAGTTTTTTTCTCTCTCTCTCAACATTTCTGTTTTACATTCAACTTACAAATTTTTTTTGCTGCTGTCTTTTGTTTTTCTTTTTGATCTTTTTTGAGTGGCAAAAAAAGAGAAAAAAAGTTGTATGAAAGTGAAAATTTGAAGGTTTTACAGTTTTGTGCCATCGAAGAATAGTAAAAACACTTCAAATAATTTTTGATAGTGACAAAAAAATTAGGGCAAAAATTTAAGCAAACGATTTTTAGTGCCAAAAAATAAAAACAAAAATTACAAAAATTAGCTTATTTTTTCCTTATATTTTTTTTAAATTTGAGTAAATCTTTAATTTTAAAATATGTTTGCATTTTACTATATAAATTACAAAAAAAGAACTATAAAAATTTTAGCATAGTTTTTTGTTTCAGTTTTTATTGCTTTTAATGCTTTTACAGATTGCGTGCCAAAAATAATGACTTTTAAAATGACTTTTTTCAAGCTCAGTTACTATTTCCGTTTTTTTCTTAAATTTATATATTCAAAGCCATGGAAGACAATTGTAAAAAATCCATAAAAAAGGAGATTTTAGAGAAAAAAAGATTTTTAGTAGTATTTGTTTTTGGATTTTAATGACTTTTTTAGCGATGAATTTTTTGGAGGCATTTTACGGCAATGAAAATCTTTTTAAAGCATAATCTAAACAGATATCAAGAATTTTAAGCAAATTTTAATGGAAGATTTACGCTTGAAAAAAAAATTTTATTTCATCTAAAAGTTTGGCATCGAGCCAAGGACTAAATTTGATGTCGACTTTGGTGCCGCCGATTTCGTAGTTGTCCAAAATCAAAAAAACTTGCATAGTTGACAAAAAAATTTTTTTATTAGCTTTGAGCCCCTTCTTTTTTCGATCACACTCTTTGCAATTTTGCAAATTTGCATATTATTATTATTTGTCCCTCACCAAAAACAATTAAAAGATAAACAAAAGCCGAAAAACAATACAGTGATGATGTTAATAAAGAAAAAAAAGGTGTGCTCAAATGACCATTTATATGAACACAAACAAACATATAAGTGTATTGTTTATTTACATTTATTTATACGATGCTTGTCCCCCATCCCTTTATTTGGTAGTTGCTGTTTTTGCTATTAATATCATTTTCGCCCCTCTTCACAAAAAAATTTATAAATGAACCAGCTTCATTTTACATTTTATTTCTCAAAAAAGGGCACTCCTTTATATGTACTACTTTTATTTTAGTGTTTAATGTTTTTTAACATGCTTATAAAATTGTAAGACCCCCCTCTTTTTACTGAAAGCAGCAATGAAAAAATAGTGCAAGTAAAAATGTATAAATTTTTTCTTGCGCATACAAATTCTGGGCAATAACAGAGCAGATGATAAAAAAAAAAGTTTTTTCATATATTTTTGCACTTTTTTATATCGTAAAAAAAGTTATTTCTGTGGTGGTCATCATAGAAACGGCAGCAGCAAAAAAAGTGACTAAAAAAGGTATCCTATTTCATAATTTTCTCTCTCCCTTTTTGTTAGTCAATGAACATGGCATTTTTTAATCTCTCATGTTTCATTGGAAAGTTTTTTCATGAAATTAATTAAATTTTTAAAAAAATAGTAGGAAAAAATGAAAAAATACATATAAAATATGCAAAAATTAGTCAAAAATATCCTTTTTCAGGTCTCAAACAGAATTTTTGTAATGAAATTTAAACTTAAAACTGTGAAAACAATATTGCAAAATGTTATAAAAATTAAGCTTTGAAAATTTCAACCAAAAAATTGATTTTGTCATTAAAATCACAATGCCAAACTTTTTTGGCGTTGTGTTCCCAATGCCAAAACATGTTAAAAATTCAAAAACAAAACTTACTGCATTTGCCTGTGACACAACACAAGTTGTATCTTCATTAATTGAAGTAATACCCGATGAAGCTGCAGAAGAAGAAATGGGACATAAATCTGTGGATGGCACTAATCTACCATAAAAAACATTTTCTATTAAAATATGTGTATTCCTTGGACAATGTAGCGTTATCTTTTCACTGTCACATGCTTGCACCAAATTATGCTTTAGTGATTCTATCATCAGTGCTAAAAATACAAATTAATTTATATATTTTTGAGAATAATAAAAACTGAAAAAAGCTGTTTTTAAAAATGAGGAGTTTGCAAGAGTATAAAATTTTAAGCGATAAAAAAATAATTGTAACTGAAGGTTTTAAAAGTTTGAAATTGCTTTAAAAAGCATTTGCAAAGCATCAAAAATGATAAGAAAAAATCATAATTAGCCTAAAATTGAAATTTTACAGAATGCCCATCTGGCGGGAAACTCAAATTTTTATTGCTTCAATATTTGTAGAAAGAAATAACACTTGCAAAATGTAATCATAATTTTTATTACTATATTTATTTAT
>CABFKO010007897.1:0-12999 GCA_901766855.1 Panagrolaimus sp. ES5
AATTATTTATAATTTTTTTATTAATTTCACTCTTTATAATTGACTTTAAATAATTTCATATTCAGTTTAAACAAATAAAAATGGAAAAAAACGAACATAAAAATAGATGTATTTAAAAAAATAATAAATGTAGCCTAAAAACAACACGCACTGATTAAAGTCGAAAAAATTTTTTAATCATGAAAAGAATACAATTGTTTCAAAAATGAAACATTAAAAGTTCAAAAAAAACCGGATAAATGCAATTCATTGAAATCATTATTAGGAAAAAAAGAACAATAGAAAAATAAATGGAAAGACTTAAATTTTGGCAAAGATTAGAAGTTTTTTTTGGCACTCGGAAAACATTGTTTTAAAAAAATTTATTTCAAAAATTATGCTTAACTATGATTTTTTTCTGTAATTATATTTACATTTTGTGTACATTAAATTGATACAATTATTGAAGCAAGAGTAATCTGCGGATAAAAAAAACAAAAAATGCTAAAAATTTAAAATACCAAGTTATAGGCTATTTTTAATAAACTTCTTCGTCATCAGAAAGTTTATTTGGAGCATTTAGCGGAACCCAATCTTCATCAACTGAAGAAATTGTTGAGGTTGGAGTTGTTGGTTGTGAAGTTGTAACTTCAACTTCAACATATCGTCGATTAATTGGAGATTCTGAAGGAATTGGTGGTGGAGCATATGATGGTGGGGGTTCATCTGGCATAGCTAATACAGATGGCACAAATGGTACAGATGAATCAAAAGGAATTTCAAGATTGTCGGCAGCTTCTTTTGCTTTCTCTTCCGCCGCTGCAGCAGCTGCCGCTGCAATAATTTCATCATCTTCAAATGGAACAACTGCACCAAGAATTCTTTGAGTATCATGTTGATCAAAATCTTGAATTATCAATTTCTTTTTTGGATTTTCTTCTGATTTTATTACAATTGCTTCCCCAGAATTTTGATCAGATGGTGATTTAACAATAAACTTATGATTCAGACCATTTTCAGAAAGCATTTTACGATTCTCTGATCTTGTCAATTCAAGATAGAATGCTGCAGGACGAGAATGTCGATTAATATCTCGCTTCCAAATAATCTAAAAAATTTGCATAAATTTTCATATCAACTGTATCATTATTATTCAAACCTCCAAAACATCAGATTTTCTTAAATTAAAATTCTCCACAAATCCTAACATCCCTGGAGAATCTGCATTCACACAACTCAAAATTGAAAGCCGCTTTAACCGAGGACATCCAATTGAAATAGCTTTAAGGATTTCATTTGAAACAGCTGGGCATTGAATAAATTTAAGTTCAAACAAAAATGGGTATATTGAATGAGTGAATAAACTTTGAAGAAGTAGAAAATTATCACAGAATGAAGATTCCAACTTTACAAGGACCATCAAAAAATTATTACTTGGCGGGCAATATGTTGGTGGAATTTCACTAAAAATTTTTGAAAAGATTAAATTTAAATTTTGGGTTACTGCAAGTTTTATTAGTTAATCTTAAAAAACCAAATTAAATTCTATATTAAATTACTTAGGTTACTGTAAATTTAAGAGTTTAAATAATTAATTAAATTTTAAAAACTTACATTTCTTGACTTTCCAGATTTATTCTTCTTTCAGCTTTTTGAAGCAACCCTAATTGCAACGAAACATTTCGAGCTTTAAGAGAATCAGAAATATCCCCATAAATTTGCTCAAATAATTCAAATGATTCATCACTTATCATATTGATAGATGCCATTGAAAGATTGCTTGATGTCATAGAAAGAAAATTTCGAACAATTTTTGGCATATATCCATAGCATAAATCCAACTTTAAAAATTTCAACTTTTTTAAAGTATCATCTTTGCCAGGAAAAAACATAAAATTTGAATCAAAAATTGAATCTTTTCCAAAACGGCAAAATCGAAGATAAAGATATGTCAGATTTGGGCATTTATCACTGTGAATTGCATTAACTAATTCCGGCCAAGTATTTTCAAAATTTGCATGTCCGACATGTAAATATTCCAATTTTTTTAGCTTTGATAATTTTGGCAAAATTTCAATGAAAGATCCATCTCGACGATTTTGAAATTCAAATGTTGCAATATTTTCTGGTAATTCCAAATCACCACCTTAAAATATTATTTGTTATTTTTATTTTATGGAAACAAATCACATTTTAATTTAACAATAGTTATCGTATTCACTCAGGTATTGTTTTAAAATTCATTCAATTCATTTTTAAAAGATACTGTAATAATTTCAACACATTGTATGATAAAAAATACTTACGAAGATTAAAACTATCCAAAACAAGAGTATCGAGGTTTTCAAATTTTGGAAATGAATAAAGATCCAATCCTTGCCAAAAATAATCCGTGCCATGTGGACGCATTGTTATTGCAGTTAAATTTGGTAATTGTTCATAAAAAACTTCAATTCCAACATCCTAAAATATTATCATCCATTTATTATTTACTGATAATTATATCAATTGATTTACCTTTGAATATGGAAAAATATCAACACATTTTGCTTTGACTCCAACTTCAACAATTTTTTCCAAAACCATTTTAGCAAATTGTGGAGCATTATACCAAATTTTAATACTACTTGGTTCAGAAACATGTAAAAGTACTCCAACAAGAGCTTCAAGATCAGGAACTTTAAGACATTGGACACTGCAAAAAATTATTTTGGATATTATTTTGGGTATTGTTTTAGAGATAACTTACGTGGATCCAGCATTTTTATTTACAGATGCTTCCCAAATTGATTTTTGAAAAATATTTAAAACTACAACATTTTCAAGAGGGGATTTACCATCCGTTAAAAGATTATACCATTTTCGGCATACTGTAGAAGCTCGAGCTCTTTCATGAATTTCAAGCCTTGAAAATATTCTTCTCAAAACATGATATGGCATTTGATTGATTTGGCATTGCTTTTCAGGAACGGCAATATTTTCACGTTCTGGAGAAGTTCGTTGAAATTTAAGCAATTTTAGAGATTCACAAATATCTGAATCATCTGAAGTGCATTCATTCTCGGATGAAGTTGATGGCCGACCTTCATCGGAGGATGAATCCTCTGAGGTTGAAATGGAAGTTGCAGATGTTTTCTGGGGAAGAGTATTTTTTGGTTTTAAAAGTGTAACTACCGGCGGTGGAGGTGATGATGGAAGGGGTGGAGGAAGACGGGAAGGTCGTTGAGCTAATGTTGAACGTAATACAATTTCTTCTGCTTTTAACTCATCTGCACCCTCCCAAGCCATATCGATCTGCAAAAATAAGAATAGATAAAAATAAATTGAAAATCTTTCAAACAGCTGATAAAAAAAAATTGAGGCAAAATTAAATAATATTTTTTTCCACGCAAAAACAAGTCTTTTCATTTTTCTCTCATTGCTTCTGATCTGTCTCTCCTACATTTCGCTCTATTTCTATCTATGTTTTTTCTTTCCTTGAGGCGGACCGGTTTTTCATTTCTTTAAAAAAAGTTTTATTTCTCGAGATTTTGAACGCCAATAATCAACCAACAACATTATCCACGGATAACCTACTACTATTCTCTCGCTTGCTCGCTTTCTTCTTCTTTTTAAACTTGACTCAACAATCAACAATGAAAAAAAAAGACAGAGAAGAAGAAAATGATGAGATAATTTTTGGTGGTTCTTTTTTTGCAAAAAGAAATTGAAACAACTTTTTTCTCTTTTTATGTGGTCCAACCGGAAGGACACCTTTTTTTATCGTGGATCTCGTAAAAAAAGAGTTTCGAAAAAAATAGGTAGAAAAAAAAGTAAAATGCAAATAAAACAAAAAAGTTTTAAAAAAAGAAAAAGAAGATTTGCGAAATCCTGAACGAAAGGTAATTGTCATCAAAATGGATAATTTTTGAACTTTTTCATTTTGGATTTCAATGAGAAGAGATCTTTGAGATTCAAAAAACACAAATAATAGCTTATAGCTTTAACTTTTTTTTATGCTAGAAACTACTGTAATCGAGTAGAGAAATATTTGCTAAAAAACCAAGAACTTAAAAAATGGAATAAATTAACGAACTTTAGATCCACGATCATAAAAATTTATTTATGTTTTAAAGTTTTTTTTGTCTGCAAAAAGAAAGATACTTCCTTAACATATTTATTTGAAAAAATAGAAACATTGTAACCGGAAAACCCCTTTTGCAAAAAATAGGCCAAATTGTTTTTACACATTTTTTGGATGCAAAAATAATCTTTAAACAACACGGAAGAAAAAAAAACTAAATATCTCTCTTAATTTACTACAACATCTTTATTTTTGGCTAAAAGATGATGATGGGGGGAAATATCGCCCCTTCATCATCATCATCATCATCATCCAAACAATGCAAAAACATTCTTCTTTTCTTCTTTCTTTTGCTCATTGAAACCAGTTCGATAATCATGTAAAAGTTGTCAGCCAAAAAAAATCTCTTCCTTTCTTTTTTTTTTCCTGCTTGTTTCTTCTTCTTGATTTTTTTGTCTGAATGAAAGAAAAAAGAAAGAAAATATCAAACGTAATCAAATGGAAAGTAGCCAAGTAATAAATAATATATAAAAGTACATAAATTAATAAAGTTGTAATGGGGTTACTTTTTTTTATTGTGGTAAATGATAAAAAGTTGAAAAGATATATTGGATTAGATTAAGAAAAATAAGGACAACTTTTTGTGATTTTTTTTTGTTACAATATTAATAATTTATGACATAACAATCAAAACATAGAAAGAATGAAAAAAAAATGGTAAAAAATGGACGAAAAAAAATAAAAGGCAAACGACAAAAATCAGCTGTTTTACGAAAAAGTTGTAAAACTTATTGCTATCAACGAAAATGAATTCTGTTTAAACCATTCAAAAAAATTTAAAATCATTTTACACCATTTGAATCAAGAACTGCTAAAAACTGAACACCAAAAAACTCTCTCTTTTTTAATCTAAAAACATTTTTTCAGGTGACAATAGATTTTTCAATTTTTTTCCAAGTATTGAACATTTTTTTATTTTTCAAACACATAACAATAAAAAAAGAGAGAGAGTTCCAAAAATTCAATAATAAATAACATCCAAAAAAGCATTTTCTCTTTTCTCTTTTTTTCAACTTTTTTTTCACTCCGACAACAAAAAAATACATGTGTGAAAAAAAGTGATCAAAAAAACTTTTAGAGCTTTGTTGCAAAATCTATCATTGAAAAAAGGAGAGTAGTCAAAAACAAGCTTGAAAAAACCTGGATTTTAAGAAGGTTAAAACTTTTTTTTTAAAATAGAAAGAAAAAGAATTTTTGGCATTTTTACAATCGAAAAAAGGTGAAAAACAAAAAGTTGTAAATTATTTTGATGGATTTTTTTTTGGAATAATTTTGAAAAACGGAGTGAAAAAAACATAATGTACGAATCTTCTTCAACTTTTTTTTCTGATAATCGAGTTACACGATTCATTGAACAACAAAAGAAACAAACGAAAAAATAAATAAATAATTGAAGGGCAAAAAGGCAGATGATGCAAGATGGAATGGGTTGCCTCTTTTCTTTTTGCCGCAAGTGAAAAAGAGTAGTAGTCAAAAAAAGGAAAAATTTTGCAAGATAACATAATTTAGAATTGCATAATTTAATTAAAATTTTAGAGTGGCTTAATAAAGTTTTTTTTGAAGGGTGATTTTTCTCTAATAAAGTTTTTGTAAAAATTTTGGAGAAAATTGATGGATTTAAGAAATAACAATTTTATTATTATTCAAACTGGCAAAATTTATTGAAATTGAACCCAAAAAAATGCCAATAAACCCAAGCAAATTTTGAAAAATTTTATAATCAAACAAAAAATTTTTTATTTTAAAACGTTTTAAAACAAATCTTAACCACTGCAAAAAAATTCCATAAAATTAAAACCAAAAAGCATATTTTATGGGACCAGTAAACAAGCAGCATATATTCATGTCATTTGAGAACTTCTTTTTCTTGGGTCACTTTACAATATTTTTGTCTCTGTTTCAAAAATATAAAGCAAGAGAAAGAGAGAAAAAAAAGGAAGCCATTCGGTTAAAATTGACAGACATTAAAAATGACCGGACGGAATTGAAATGCTTGGATGGAATGCCTTTGGGGGAGATCTTTGAAAACTCATGGACAAGTATAAATAATAAAACAAGGATACATACTTTTTTTGAAGCGCCTTTTTTTCTGTTTTTGTGTTGAAAAAAAAATGTAAAACAAAAAAAAGTGACCAAAAGCAGAAGGCCTAAGGCCATGGCCACATTGAAAAAAAAAGTTCTTCTCATTTTTAAAGGGTGGCTTTTTTTGTGAAAAATTTTTTTTCAAGTGCGCAAAATAGCGGAAGAAGAAGAAAAAAAAGAAAGAAGACAAATGGAAGTTAATTTAATGGATGACGAAAAGAAGCTTATGCTAAAAAAAGGCAAAAGGAAGCAAAAAGAACGGGGAAAAAGTTGTTAAATTTTATTGTATTACTTTGAGATAAAAAAGTAGTTCAAGATTGCCAAAATTGAAAAGTAAAGATATCTGAAGGACATAAATAAAATTGACATTAAATCGAGAAAAAAACGTTTTTAATGTGATTTAAAAAAAATTTTTTGAATTTAGTTTTAAATTTTTATAATACTGATTAAAATTTATATCGTTTTTTCAATTGTTTAATGCAAAAGTTCCTTTTTTTTAAAAAATGAAAACAAAGGAGAAGCAAAAAAAGAGATGAGAAAATATTCCTGCAGGGGAGGGTCCTGAGAGAGGGGTGGTTGCAAATAACAGATGTTTTGGTTAATGAGGTTTTTTCTTTGCTTGTTTTTGGAAGTGCAAGAAGACGATCGAAAAACAACACTTTAAAAAAATATACGCATGTGAATGTTTTTGCGACTCATTTCCGAGGCACCCACCATTTTTGGAAGGGGATTCTTTTTTCTCTTTTCTCACTTTTTTACTTTATTCATTTTCACTTTGGTCTTCTTAAAAATTCTATTTTTTTTGTCAAAATATGATCTTCAACATTCTTTTTTTTGCGCAATTTCTTGCACTTTTAAATTTTAAAAGAAACATTTTTTTAAATAATGCCCAAACTAAAGAAAACAGAAAGTAATACGTTAAATTTTAAAAATGATATCAAAAAGCTATAATAAATCAAGAACTGTAAAATTTTTTTTGACTACCGTATTACATATTATCGAAAAAATCTTACGCTACACTAATATTAATAACATTAGTATCTTAAAACTCAATATATTGATATTTATATTACCAAAGTTTCTTTTTATAAAAATAAGCAACAAATTAAGTTTTTAAAAACGCGTCAACATCTTTATAAAAAACTTTTCGTTATAACTGTGCAGTTTCAAATCCACAACTTTTATTCTCATTTTTTTCAAAAAACGTAAATCAATGTGAGAGATCCATCCATAAGCAAATAAAAAAAATAGCTTTAAAAAACTTTTATATTTTTAATGCACGCAAAAAAAAGTGAAGCTTGAAGTCAGAGTTTTTTTTGAAAAAAAGAAAGAAAAGGAATGAGTGAAGAGAAAAAAAGAAAAAACTGTCGCAACTTTCTTTTTTTGTTACTGCTGCATTTTTTTTACTTCTTCCCAGCAGAGCAGCAGCTTGAAAGAGAAAAAAATGAGACAAAGTCTAAACAGCTGGAGAAAAATAATAGAAACAGGCGGTTCTGCGTTTGTTCAAGAAATAACAAAAGCTTTATCCCAGGAAAAGCAGGTTTTTTTAAAGTCAGTCAAAGAAGCTCACGGAAAAAAATTATAGTGGAAGCATTTCCCCCCGACACCTGTTTATCAATTAATTGTCTTGGAATTCTCCTCAATTGTTGTCGTCTCTTTAAGCAATATGGATCACACTTTTTCAAATGCAAAAAGCAAAAGCAGTTTTTGTATCACAAAAAAGTGTTGATTAATTAAATAAAGAATTTTTATTTATCTTACGAGAAAAAAAAGGTCATAAACTTTTATAAACAATTATAGAGAAAATTTTACAAAATGTGTCTTTCTCGGATTTCAGTTGAAAAGTTTAAAAGCCGTTTTTAATTTCGAGCTTTCATCAATTAATATTATTGTTTTAAAAAAGCAATTAATTTTTGATCTTTTAAAGATTAAAGCTTTTGTTAAACTTTTTATTGGGAAATTCGACTCCAATTTGTCAATCTAAAATGGTGATTTTCTAAAATGTGTAAAATGGGTTTATTAAACTTAAAATCTAAAGTAGATTTTCTGCTGCGATTGTGAAGAAGAAAAATTAAAACTAGAAATAGAAAATTGCATAAGTTATGATATTCTATTTTTTTATAAACGAAAATTTAAAAAAATGAATGTGTAGCTTAAATAAATTTCCCCCCGTTTAAAAACAAATTTCTCTTTTATCTTTCATTATCAAATTTTCCTATTAAATATATATTATTTTCAAAAAATAAATAACTTCAAAAGTATAAAAACACATTTTTTAAGAACTAACAAAAAGATAACGGCTTTTCACATTTTCTATTTTCGCCGTCACTAAAAAACTACGAGATCGATAGACGAGAAAAAAAAAACAAAAAAAAGCCATGAATTTTTTAAGCACCCACGAAAAAGAAGGGAGCTTTGAGAAAAAAAAGTGCCACAGCCGCAGGGGTGCTTATTTTCGCGAGAATTCTAGAGTTAGTCAGTCAGTTATGAGAGGGAGAATTCAGTCAGACATATTTTTTCGTTTTTCTTTTTTTTTAAATATTTTTTTAAAATGAAAGCGTACATAAAAGTTTTTTTTGATAGAAAAACAACTAAATAATGACTGCTGGTGTTTTGAGTCAAAAAAATTGATAAGATTTCTAAAAATGAGAGATGACAGCTGTAAAAAATTTCGTTTTTTAAAAAAAGTAAATAAACAGTGTAATTGTGATATTATCATGTTTGAACACCAATTCTCACAGAAGTTGTAACAAATCTATAAACACTTAAAAGTAAAAATTTTGAAAGTGATATGAATTAATTTTGTTCGCAGGATATTACAGAATTCAAACTTGAAGAGCTTCAACCTAGAATGCTACCTTAATTCTTTACCAATAGAACAAAATAATTGCACTCTTTAAAGATACGTGCCTTTTCTGAAATTTTTTACCTATTACATGGCCAATTTAGACTGTTTCAGAATGCAGTTTTTCCCCTTTTTTAAGACTTTTTTATTCTTCGTTCTTTGCTAATAAAATTTGTTTAACAGCATCTCAATCGTAAAAAGATTTGTTCAACGACCTGAAAATGTATTTTTTTAGGTAAAAAAATCAGAATTATTTTTTCTCGGCTTTATTTAAACTTTTGGTAGTTCTTAAAGACTCATTTAAAAGCAAATCCTAAATTGCCATTCGAAGATTTTTACACATTAGTTGAAAAAAATTAAAGCACTTTAAAGCCTTTATCAAAAAGTTTCAATAAATAAATCGAAAAAGTAACTGATAAACACGATCAAATATGTATAGAGTTTGAACGCTTGCTTTATTTACATAATCTTTTTTCAAAAATGTTTTTAAATGACGATAATAAAATAGATTTTAAAAATAGAAATAATGCATAAATTTGAATATTCAAGCTCTATTGTATGTATCATTTGTAAAATACGTAAACGTACTTTACCGCAGATAAAAACAATATTTTCTGTTTATAGTTTAAATTTTTTTTAATTTATTTTTTTATCAAAAGAGGAAGGAAAAAAATATGTCTACAAGTCTTTCGAAAAAAATGTGATAGGATAACTTTTGTTTGTAGTGTTATCTTTCAAAAAAATGAAAATAAAACTATTTAAATTTGCACTGAATATATTAAACATATGCTCTTAAACAGTAAAAAATTTTCATTTAAAAGAAACTTCAGAAATTTAATAAAAATCATAAAGCAGTTGAAGTGTTTCAACTGAAAGTTTTTTCTTTCATTCTTCCATCGCTGACAGCTAACTACATCTTCAAATTGAAACAAAAAGGAATCATGAATTGTTTGTTGTTTACTTTGCTAATGCTTTCAATTATGATCACAACTTTAATGGCAACACCTTTAAATGTTGATTCAAAAAAGATGAAAGATACCAATGAGATTGAACCTTCTAATTCTATTGGTGATGGTGGTGCTTCATCATCACCGCCTCCATCACCCACAAATGATTCAAAGAAGAAAAAGGTCATCACTGGAATTAATTCGTTTGTTGAAACTTCATCAAATAAAGTTCTATCAAAGACAAAAAACAAAATTATTAAAGGTATTGACTTTAGTGATATTGATGATGTCATTTCTGATAAACTTAAAAAGAAATTTGGTGAAATGTCAAAAAAGGGTTTTGGTCGTAAAGAAAATGAATTAACAAATGTTGCAAGAAAAATGAAAATATTGAGAAAACTTAATAAAGCTCAAAATAAGGGTGATATGAAAGAACCTAAAAATGATTCCGATATATCTGCTATTGTATTTGAGGTAAGTTTATTTTAAATTAAATTTTACTTTTATAAGTAATTAATTTAGGATGATATTATATTAAGAGAAGATCAAATAGATGATATTATTGAAGATGTTGCAAGCAATCTTGGAATGAATAATGAAGAACTTTCAAGTCTTGGCGTAAAAACTAGGGCAAAACGTCAAGCAACTGTTAACCCAAATTCTACTCCACTTTCAAATAATCGATGGCAATCTCCTGTTTCTTGGTGGGCTGACACTAGCGTTGGTATGCATAAATTTGTTAAGATTTTAAACATAATAAAAAAATTTTAGCATCAAAAACAGTTGGAATTATTCGAAAAGCATTTGCGAATATTCAAAATCAAACATGTTTAACTTTTATTGAAAATGAAACAAATACACCAAGAATGAAAATTACAAATCTTGGAGATGATGAATGTATTTCAGATGTTGGATTTTATGGTGGAGATGGAAGTATTAATTATGGAGCAGATCATTGTGACGATGAATATGGTACAATTGCACATGAAATTTTGCATAATCTTGGTGTATGGCATCATCAATCTCGAACAGATCGTGACACCTATATTACCAATGCTGCAGCATATCCCATTAGATCAAATTCACAAAATTATGGTACACCATATGAATATGGTAGTGTTATGCATTATGGAAGTAAGTTATATTTTAATTTTAAATAAAGTTTATATGCATTTAAAATTTACAGAATAAATTCAAGCAAATGATCCATTATATCAGCAAGCATTAGGACATAGAGTTGGACCATCATTTTTGGAGATATCTCTTATAAATCAACAATACAAATGTACTTGTGCAAGTCCAACTGTAACATGTGTGAATCGAGGATATCCAAATCCAAAAGGATGTAATAAATGTATATGTCCTGGAGGATGGGGTGGCACAACCTGCTCAACTCGTGATCCTGGAACTGATAATGCTGGTGCAACTTATCAAGCAACTGATGAATGTCAAACATTTTCAGCAACTCTTGGAGAAAATGATGATAACACAAATTATTATTATAAAAAAGTTTGGTACCATTTTAAAGCACCTACAGGCAAAAAAGTTCAATTTATCATTCATCGAGTTACAAATGAAGAAGGCTCATATGGTAATGGATGTAATATGTATGGAGTTGAACTTAAGCTTCAAAATGATCCCAAAACTGGTTATATGTGAGTGATTTGTACTATTTTAAATTATCATTTTCTAATTTTATGACTTTTTTAGAATGTGTGGAAATAATGATAAATTTGTATCAACATCATATAATGATATAAAAAAATTTACATCTGATTCAAATGTTGCTGTGATGATGCTTTATTCTCGTTATTCCAAAGTTGAAGTTGTAGTTACATATAGAGCTGTTGATTCAACAAATATTAATACTGTTCCTGCATTGTGTAAACCAGCTGTTGAATGTATTGATAGACATGAAAATTGTGAAAATTGGGCAAATAATGGTGAATGCACAAATACCCCAGGATATATGGAAAAAAATTGTGCAGCTTCATGTCGAATTCAAAATTGTGTATGTGAAGATGTCAATGTCAAGTGCCCAAATTATGCTGCAACCAATGATCAATGTAATACAAATCCGGGATATATGCACAAAAACTGTCCTGCATCATGTGGACTTTGTGGTCTTCAAGTTAATCCCCCCTCAGAAGGCGATTGTGTAGATACAGAAGAACAAGGAACAAGTGCATGTGAATACTGGAGAGATATAGGTGACTGTGAAGCTGATTATCAATACATGTTTGACAATTGCAAAAAAACATGTGAACATTGTACAGTTTAAAAATGCTCAATATGCTTGTGTTTTGTAACATTGGTTATAATTAAAATGTTCAACTGTAAATGTTGTTAAATAATAAAAATGGTTGCAACCCAAAAAGCAAATATAACATTGAAATTTAAAAAGCCATCAAACATTTAAAAACTAAATTAATGCAATAATTAGTTTTTAAGTAAGACAGAAATCTAAAATAATTTTTTTAATAAATTCATTTGATGCAATATGTGTTATATTAAAAATAAAATTTTTCAATTAAAACTTATATACTTGGTTTTGGAAAAATTTTCGCTTTGGTCAAAAAAATTTAATAAAATTTGAGGAATAAAGTATTAGATTTTGTTTGCGTTTTAAAAATGTTTAAAAAGTTCAAACAACAACTCTAAAAACAATGAAATAAAGAAAAAGCTTCCAAAAAGCTGTTTCTAGCTTTCTTTTTCTTCTTTAAAATGTGTCCGTTTTTTGTGCCTTTTTTGCTTTACTTTCTTTTAAGCGAAATGTGGAATAAAATATTTATGATTTTTTCATCAACGTTTTCAATGAAAAATGTATTATCATTTTTTGCAAAAATATAACTACATATAAATTTCCAATTGATTTTTTTGATATTCTATGGGTATTTTTGCCGCATTTACAGTACGACGTTTGCCGAAAAAAAATATAAAAGATTTGAAAAAAAAATACAAAAATTATTTTTCCGAGAATTATTTTTTTGAAAAACCGTAATAATATTATTATAATAACTTAT
>CABFKO010007908.1:318-12996 GCA_901766855.1 Panagrolaimus sp. ES5
AAAAAATTCCAAGAAAAAAAACCAAAAAAAGTTTTTTCAAAAAAATTGTACCAAAACCTTGCATTTTGTAAAACATTCTTCCAAAATTATTGTCCCCAAATATTAAATACCGAAACTACAACTTCCGAAATATTTATTTTTGAAACAAAAAACCGAAAAAAGATTACCACAATTTTGCGATTTGAATAAATTTTTCCAAATCAGGGCAGCGCCTCATTTGATATCTGCCAGATTAGATGTTTTTTTCTCAATGAAATGATACCATTTGTTTGATTTTAAAACTCCGCTCTTCAGTACTGTTTGATCAAATAAAAAAAATACTATGAACATTATATTATGTTTGTTGGATTTTTGATAAAATTTTCTTCGAGTTTACTTTGAATAAGAACTACAAAAAAAACATGAATTGCTTGATGTAAGGATGATGCAACACTTTATGGCTAGTGGTTTATTTAAGATTTAAATCAAAAACTTATACATCCTTTTTGTTAGCTTATTTCTACAATAGTTTTTCAAAAAAATACAACTAAAATTAAAATTTTTTATTTTTGAGCTAAAAACATTTCGTCCTGTTTTGCCCTTTTATAAATTTAGAAAAAATTCAATGTTTGAAAGTAATGATTAATGTTGTGAAAATTTATTTATTGGAACAGTCTCATAATATATCATTGAGGTAAAAATTGCAGATCAGAGTTAAAAAAGAAGAGCTCGAACAAATCAACGATCTCCTGCTACCCTGTTTTTTTAATACTTCTTTTTTTAACATAGTTCATCAAGAAACTATTATCTCTTTAATAAAGGTTATTTTAAAGAAACGGTACAGATTTATTTCTTCAAATTCAGATTCACTATGTTTAAAAGGCTTTGAAATAGAAATAGACAAATTCCTTTATATCTAATTAGAGTGCAACATTTCAGATGCAATAAAAAAAAGTTAAATTAAATCGGAAACTACTCAAGCATGCGCAGTAGACGCAAAATCAGTTATATCTTCAAAAACTGGTAATTTATTACAGTATTATTATGTTTTAAAGTTAATCTTCTCCGACAGTCTCATTTTGAATAAATTAATAATAAAATATGAATAAACCTTGGTTGTGTAGAGACAATTTTTTAAAAAATAAATACAATTTTATTTCCGACGTAGTATTATTATGTTTTTATATTAAAAATAGTTTGATTTTACCGTGAGATTTTAACGACAAAAAATTAAACATTTCATTTTTAAGCATAAAAGTAGCGTTTGTATTTAAAATACACACATTTAAATTGGAAAAAATTGTTAAATAATAAAAAAACTATATACAGTTTTATTAAAATAAGTAACAAATTTTTCAGATAGTAAAATCTCAGTTATTTTTAAAAAAATATTCTTCTAAAATATTTTAATTTGTAAATATTTACGATTTTTCATGTTTACAAATGTAATCCTTGAGTTCCTGATAAAATAAAACTTGCTTTTTTTTGCAGATCAAGTTTAGTAAAAATTAAACACAACTTGTCCCAAAAAAATTATTTTTGTGAAGTTTCGACTCTGAAAATTCACTATTATGTTTTTTTAAGCAAAATACCCTTATACCCTTACACTTATCGCACTGAAAAAAAATTATTGCACATTTGAATTCTACGATTTTTTTACCCTAGACTGCATGGATCTTGTTTTGTGACTAGGTGGACCAGGCACTTCGTTTAAGGGTCACACATGTTTCCCTCAATACCCCCAACGTCTTTAAAAAATCATAACTTTTGAAATACGACATGGACTGACCTCCGGTGACTTTTATAATGAAGAATAATGATGTGGGAGTATTCTGGGCTAATGTCAGCTTTTCTGTATCAAAACTACCCCTTTTGGGATCAAATTTAACGATATTATTAATATCAATATTGAACAACACTTTTAACATGTAAATAATGTTTTTTATGCATAATAAAAAGCAAAATTGTGTTAGCAATTGAAAAAACATGTCAGACTACCATTTAGGTGTAATATGAATTTTTTAGGATTTATAAGAAATCATCAAATTCTGCCTTCTTTTTAAGGTATCGCAATTTTATCAACTTTTTATGACTATTGGGCTCAAATGTAGCATGTTTAGGATTTTGGAAAATGTTAGAACCAAACTGAACAACTGGTTTAATTTTCCGGATTTTTTAAAAATAAGCGCATTTTTCGTAATTGACTACTGCAAAATAAATACTTTTCTTGAACCAGCATGGTCCGAAAACTGTTTTTTCTTACATAATATATGTTAATTAAACTATTTTTTATAGCGGAAAATGCACTCATTTTTAAAATATTGCTTGTGTAAAATACAATCGTTTATCAGCATCAGGGCTGTGAGATATGTTATCGATGTAGGGAAAATATCGACATCGATACGATATTTTTCGATATTTTCCCTACATCGATATTTTTTTGTTCCTACACCGATAGCCCTGATTCAGCATGTAAATGAGCATGCAAACAAAAAATACAAATGAACCAAAATCAGGATTGCAAAGTAATACGGAGTTTCGATAATAGAGATGATTAACATTACAGAAGCTGCATTTTATTTAATAAAAATAATTGAAAAACACATATAGAAGTAAAATACAACAGATAACATATTTCTATAAAGGACGCAAATATACATAAAAATAAAACTAACAAAATTTGGATTATTGCTTTTGAGATGTTTCTTTTTCTTTGGCATGCACTTCTTCCAAAGTTTTGGTAATAATTTTCATATCATTTTCAATAACATTTCCCCAACTTTGAACATCTCCCATTTCCTAAAAATGTTAGATAAAAGATATCTGAAAATAATAAAAAATAAGGTCACCTTAATAGCATTTGTAAAAGATTCTATCATAGATGCCCATTGTTCAGCTTGTAAAATTAATTTCGCGGCATTATTATCCAATCTTTTCCCTTCGACATCTATTCTTTTTTGATTATTATATGCATGGGATACTCTAGAAATAAGTTTAAATTACTAGATGTATAAAAAAAGATTTAACAACTTACTTGGCATTTAAATGATCAACAACGGCATTTGAGAATGAATGTGCAGCAACAATTGCTTCATTTTTTCTTTTTTCTAAAGATTAATGGATATATGTATCAATAACATTGTTAAATATAAACCAACCCTGTAATTCTCGACGAATTTGTTGTTTAAAATGACTATCTTTAACAATTTGTGGCAGCATTTTTACATTATCCATTCATCCGTTGAAAAACGTCAATAGAAGGCGACAATTTTTTCTTGACACGAAAAAAATGCTTAAAGCAATATGTTGCTTCTAACATCTTAAAAATCTAATCAAAAATTTAAAGAGAAGATGGTATTTTAAAATAACTTTATATCAATTAATTCTGATGTGATTAAAACCTTTGTTTGCAATATTACAGATAAAAAAGAAAATATAGCTTATTATGTGATTTGAATGTCACCAAAAAATAAGTTCAACATCTTTGAAGTGCATACGGTAGCTTTACATGAAATTAATTCATTTTCAAATAAATTTTTATTTTTTACATTATACAATTGCCAGACGCTGCTCAAATTTAACAGAGAAAAGCTTTTTCCCATTAAATTTATGTAAAAATTCATTTAATGTTTCTTTTTGTTGTGATGTTTATTGTGACTATACGAAATATGAGCATGTACAAAATTGTTTAAGAGGAGGAAAAATAAAACTTCTTTGTCATGAATATAAATACTTTTTTGATTTGGAAAAGCATGACATTTGATTTTTTTGATAAAATTTTATATTTTAAAAAACACTAAGATCATGCCATCTGACTGTTTTACAGTAATTTGATAAAATTTGTTACACAGTATTCAGGTGTTGAGTTAAAACAATCCCTGAAACATGTGTCACAAAGTTTGTCTTTTTAGCTGAATAAATTAATTTTCAAAGGTTATTGTATAAAATGTTACTCAAAAATAATATCTAAGGTATCCCAAAAAGGAATTTCTTTGTAAACATTTTTTATAAACTTTTATTTTTTTCCTAAGGTAATTAACTAAAAATACGTTTATTTGTTTAGATAAAATGCCTATTTTTTCAGATTATATATTAAAGCAAATAAATAGAAACTGCTGCATAATGTGGTCTTTTATTGAAATTGAAACATAGAAGACACATGAATGCAACAGTTTTAGCTGAATTTGTAAATTTTGTTGAATGTGTTTTAATAAGTTTTAACAAATCTGGATATCAACCTGTAAACTATACTAGAGCCACAAAAAAAATCTTATTTTTTTCCATTTTCTATCTTTATCTTTCCAGCTTGAAATTGATTAAAGAGAATGTTATCAAAGATCAAAGTATAAATACAATATATGCAAGCTGTCAAAAAATCATATAGCAAATATGTACTGGGAAAAAAACCAAATTTTTTTTGCGGCAAAAGTGACATCTTCAGCTTTGTTAAAAACTAGAAGCTTTTTAAAAAAATTTAAAAAAAGATATTTAAACAAAAATTTAAGATATTCATTGAAATTTTAAAACAGATTTGAAAAACTAAACAAGTTTTTGCGAATTTTGATAACTTTATTAAACTTATACAAACATTGCCAAAAGAGATTAAGATTTTTGTTTATGCAACAAAATAAAAAGATTTGTAGTCTTTCAACTAAACGGGGAATTTCTTTGATGATACTCTTTGTACCTTCAAAAAAATTTGTCTAAAAATGGTGTGATTATTTAAAAAGCAGCCTGGCGTGGTTAAAGATAAGACGCAAAAAGCCTATTAAATATAGGCTATTCAATGAGTAAAGTACTTTTGGGGCTCGTATTGAATGATCAGAATTGTGTCTTTCATTTTTTTCTTCTTCCTTTTCTTTAAAGCTCATGTTAAATGATAACAGCAAGTGTGTCAATCATTCATTACACTTCCGACAAGCCTATTTTTTTTGTATATTTTATTGTCTATTCATTGACCCTTCTTTTTCTTTTCTTCGTTTGATACCTAAACTTATTAATTTTTATTTTCAGGGTATTTATATTGTTTTGACGGATAAACAATGGATAATAATAATTTAAAAAGTGTTGCGGATGTTTATACGAATCAATGCGTTTTTGTGACTGGTGCAAGTGGATTTTTGGGAAAAGTTTTAGTTGAAAAATTACTTTATTCAACAAATGTTAAAAGCATCTATGTTTTAATTCGGCCACTTAAAGGACATCCAGCTAAAGAAAGATTAGAAAAAATGTTGCATTCACCAATTTATGATAGAATTCGACAAAGTGATGATCAGCTGTTTAATAAATTGGTTGCAATCTCTGGAGATTTGATGCATGAGGATTTAGGCTTAAGTCAAGCTGAAACTTTAGAATTATGTGAAAATGTTTCAATTGTTTTTCATTGTGCAGCTACAGTAAAATTCGATGATATTTTACGTGCTTCTGTTCAAATGAATTTAATTGGAACTCGAAGACTTTTAGCACTTTGTCATAAAATGAAAAATCTTATTGTAAATTTTTTTAAAGTTACTCCATCTATTAATTTTCTTCTTATTTTAGTCTCTTGTACATGCAAGTACAGCATATGCAAATTGCAATCTTCCAAAGACTCAAGAAAAGGTATACACTCCACCGGTACAACCAAAACAAATTATACAAGCAATTGAATGGATGCCTGATGATATGATTAATACAGTTACCCCACAATTACTTGGAAAGCGTCCAAACACTTATACATTTACCAAAGCATTAGCAGAGACACAACTCTTGGAAGATGCAAAAGATTTACCAGTAATTATTATTCGGCCATCAATTATTGGTGCAATGTGGCGTGAACCTCTTCCTGGTTGGACAGATAATCTTAATGGTCCAACAGGAATTTTTACAGCTGTAAGAATTTCTTAAAATTTTAATTTTCATTAGAGTTAAATTAATTATTTAGGTTGGAAAAGGTGTTTTAACAAATATGTGTGGAAGTGGTAATTCAAAAGCAGATATTATTCCAGTTGACATTGTTTCAAATATGTTAATTGTTGCAGCAGCCCATCGTGCGACCACAAGGTAAAAATATTATTTTTTTAGCAATTGAAATAATATTGATTGTAGTTATCCTGAAATTCCTGTTTTACATTGTGCTTCTGGAGCTTTAAATCCATTAAAATGGGGGCATATTGTAATCTTCTTGCAAAAGTTTTACGCTCTCTACCCCTTGGATCAATGTACTCGTCCCCCATCAACATGCTTTCATACAAGCAGAAAATTATTTTTATTTAATTATTACTATAAACATTACATTCCTGCACAAATTCTTGATTTAGCATATCGAGCTGCTGGAAAGAAGCCAAGGTAAATTTCTAAAAAATTATTCCGTTCATTTTACATTTAAATTTTTAGTTTTGTTCGAATTTATTCAAAAATATGGAAAATGGTTGAAACATTACATTATTTTACAACACGCGGATGGGAATTTGAATCAAAAAATATCCTTACTCTATGGGATAGTTTAAATGCAGAAGATCAAAAAATTTTTAATTTTGATATTCGACAAGTTAATTGGGATGATTATCTCTTTGATTATGTTATGGGAGTAAAAGTATATCTTCTTAAAGAAAGTCTTGACAATTTACCTGCTGCCCGTGCAAATCTTGCTTGGTTTGTTTTGAAAAAATTTTCTTATTGAGAGATAAATTTTTTATTATTGTATTTTAGGTTAAAACAAGTAAATTTATATTGGAATGCAGGCTTTTGGGCTCTTCTTGTTCGAATGTTTGCATGGTTTGTTATCTTTTACTTTGACCACAATTTTTTCGCATGTTTTTCAACACATATGTATTTTAGGAAACGTACTCGCACACAAAAATGGTCAATTTGGTTCCTTGGTTTTATGGCAACACATGTTTTCCAAAATTTTGATTTTAGACCTGCAGTACATATGAAAACTTTGGATGAATATAAGCGTACTACAACACTTGTTAAATCTTTTTAAATTTTCTTAAAGGAGATGGTGGTTGATATTTTGACATGATTGATTGATTCTGACATATATGGACATCTATTTTTTTAAAGTTTTTTATCCTGTACAACCAATCATTTTTTCCAAAAATCAAAAATATCGAAAAGCCAGATCCCTTAAAAATTTAAATGTTAAATTTTTGAATTTTATTGTCTGTTTATCCTTCGTAAACCTTCTGTCAAAAAAGTTTTTTTGATAAATTGTTTTCTTTTACCATTTCGAAAAAAAACTTTGAGCTTTTGTTTCTTTTTATCCATTGGCATTAAATTGCATAAAAGCAAAGAATACGACCTGAACTAAAGCACAAAACTCTTTTAAGAAACCTTCCTCCGATAACAGGACAAAGGGCAACGGTCGCTTTCTTTCATTTCTTTCTTTCCTGCTAAGATAAAGACTAAAGTGAAGTTAAAAGCTTAAAAACAAACTCAGATGGGGGTTTTTTGTTTCTTTCCAGACAAAAAGTTTTGAAACCTTTGGAGAATGAAGAAATTTTTGAGATCTGAATTAAAAACAATATCCTAAAGTAGCATGAAAAAAAATTTTTTGCCTTTTTTTCTCACAGTTTATGACATACCTAAAAAAACAAAAATGATAGCATAAACTTTTAAGTTAATTTTTGTTGGCAAAAAATGTCAAAATAAGATCAGTTTTTGAACTCTCACATGTAAAACATGGCTTGGATCTCGAAGACATTACATTCTAACCAAAATCGATAGTACAAATCTTTTTTTTATTACAATTACATTATTTGTAGCATTGAGTTAACCTTGTACGTATAATAGTTTGCCGACCAAATCAAATTGCTGAAGAGAATTTTTCCAATTGACGCACATTTTTGTGTCATCAAAAATGTTTTATTGTAATTTTAGCACCGTTTTATCAAACATCAAAAAAAGTTATTTTTGTAAACAAAGAAGTAGAGAACAAGATATCAAAAAAATGCTAAAAAAGCAGTAACCCGAGAAATAATTTTTTTAAATACACAAAAAAAAGTTGCAAGCACCGTAGTTTAAAAAAAGGAGAAATGTTAAATGAACTGAATGACATCAAATTTGATCAACGCGTTCCCGGTAAACAGGGCTATTTCCATTTTCAGAGGGCTGATGTTGCTGTTGTTGTGCATCATTTAAAGTGCTGTCGTCAGTGGTACGACGCTTTAATTCACAAAACCTAAATAAATAATTTTAAAAAAATATATATTTTTGAAATAAAAGTATAAAAGCTTTTTGACCCCTTGAGAGAGAGAGTCCCCATTTTTTGGTAATCTGAGAAGTTTTTTCCTTATTCTTTTTTCCAAGGCGATTTTTAGCATGTTTGACTTTCCACATTTAGTTTTTTTTTTCTATACCCCAAAAATGAAATGATAGAGGATATCCCTTTCTAATGAATATACATTGAAGGTTTTTTTATATATATCAAACAAACAATATCCATTTTTTTCATGACAGTGGCGCAAAAGTATAAACTTTTTTTTAATGCGGAAGCAAATGTAATCAATAAAATCTTACCTTGGTGGTCCAAATTTACTTTTAAAACTTTCATTTCTCATAACATTTTGAATTGTTCGAAAACGGCAACAAAGCATTTCGCGAAATGGTATTCGAAATTCTCGATTATATTTGCAATAAATTAAGGGATTTAACATACTGAAATTATATAATTAAAAGAAAGATTATATGTGCAATCATGAATTTAAAAAATTTATAACCTATTCGAATATCCCAACCATAATGTTAGTGTATCAAGCCATTTTGGAGTATAAATGATAAGTCGTTGAGATTGTGCAAGTGCAAGAATAAAAAAGGGTAGCCAACAAATGATAAATACTGACATGATAACCCCCAAGGTTTTTCTTGCTTTGTCTTCACCTTTTTCGGTGGAACGGGTATGCATCTGAAGACGAGCTTTATTTCCAAAAATTGATAAAATTCCAATCTCAACCAATGGCATTCTAAAAAAATGACTTGGACGATGCAATCTTTTTGGTGAAGTTTTTGGTGGCGGTGGAGTTGTGCCAGATGCAAATGAGCTATTCCGCTTTCCATTTCCATTTAACATTGTAAATTCGGTTGGAGATTCACCATTTATTTCAACATCATTATTATTTAAATTTCCAATGTTATTGTTCGATTCATCTTTAATTGTAAGGCTCCATTTTGTTGCTAATCTATCTTTTGTTTGAAGCCTTTTAGCTGCTTTCCACATTCGAACATATAAAATAACCATTATCAAACATGGCCCATAAAATGAGATTATGGTTGCATAGATTTGATAGATATGATTTTGTGGAACCTAAAAAACCAAAAAAATTCAACAAATTTTTATGGACAATTTAGTTTTGCTTTAAATTTTTAGATATCCCTTTTTTTCAAAAAACAAGCAAAAAAGCTATTAAAAAAGTGTAAAAATTTTTATGAATTTATTTTTTTCTGTTTTTGCATTACAAAATTTTTATTAACTGGCAATTATCGTTAACATTGTGGTTTTAATCTATCACAGCTGAAGGATCTTTATTACATACTAAAAAAATGTTCCCTCTTTATTTTTCATTCTAAAAATAGAAAACTGAGGTTTTGCATGATTGAACAAAATGAAGAAAAAAATTATAATTGCATATGTTTTTTTTATTATTTCTGTTTAGAAAAGTTTAAAATTGGTAAATTGAACACTGATCTAAAATATGTTTTTTTTTTCGTTTTTCGGGAGACTCGCGGACGCATCTGGTGCAAAATTCAATCATAAAGTTAAAAATAAATTGAAAGAAAAACTGTTTTTATGAATGATTGTGGCGGCGCAAAATGTTTCATTTTTGCGTAAAAAGATTACTGCATTTAATATAACGAAATAATAGAAAAAGTGACTTTTGGCAGGGATCAAATTTTGTGTAATGAAATAAAGATCACACGTTTAAAAACTTTGAAAATTATTTAACCACTACAAATAAATAAAGATTTTAACAACATTTGCACAAATATATTCAACATTAAAAAATCCCAAAAAAGCAGTCCCTAATCACATCCAACCACAAATAATTTTCAAACAAACGTTCCAAAATTTATTCCCTCTCCCAGCGGAACCATTAGCGTTTCCGTGTCTCTTTTTTTGCTCTTCACAAACCATATAAAAACAATTGCTTCCCTTTCATCTCTTCCGAAAAGAAGCCTCTATTTTTGATTTCTTCATTTTTTATGTAGAAAAATCAGACTAATATTTTTTTAAAGGATATCTTTCTTTTTAAAAAAACAACAAAAAAGGACCACCTTAATCCTCCCAGGAGGGCCACAAATTTTGTCCATCAAAGACCACCAGCTATTTTTTTACATTTAAACCGAACAAAGTATTTTAAATTTTTTTAAATTTTATGAAAAAAAATCATTTTTATTATCCCCAAATGCTGATACACATTAGTCATTTTTGAGTTTTGTTTTCGCTTTATTCGTCCTTGCTTTTATTTCATTTTTTTTCTAACCACAAAAAAAAGAGGAGAAAAACCTTTTAGTGATTTTTGTGGTGTAGCTTGCATAAGAAAAAAGCCATAATCAACAGATGTATGATGATGCTGTTATAACTTTTTTCACACACATTTTTTTCGTTTTTTTCTCAATCTTTTATATTTTTCCCTTAAACCTTTAAAACAGAAGCTTTTAATTTTTTTATAATAATTTTTACAAACATGCAAGCAACGTTTTAAATTATAAAAAAGAATTCTTTTTGCGGCAAAAATAATAAAGTGTAGAATAAAACAAAGGAAATATTTTTATTCTTGGTTTAGCCCATTTTGAAAACAAAAGCCTAAAAAAGCTTGGGCATATCATTTTATTTTGTTGTTGAAGGAATAAAAGAACACATGAAAAAAAGGAAGGAGCCAAGCTGAAGCTTCAAAGACAACGTGTCAAGAGTCCACTTAGCTTCTTGCAAAGGAAGATTTCTGGAGCAAAAGCTTAAACAAATGGTAAATAAATCAAACAAAAACTACTGCATCTACTACTACTACTACTGCCCCCCATTTACGTTTATGCAAGGAGATGAAGAAAAAACAAAATGCAACCTTAACTAATTTTTTTTCTTGCTTTTTCGGCACCATCGGTGTTTCCAAATGGGGTAGGAAAAACCATAAAAATGTTTTGTTTTCACGATAGCGATAAAAAAAGCTTTCAAATAATCCGTAAAAGGAATTGATTTTAATCTTCTTCTCTCTTACCTGACAAGTATTTTCTATTTTATTCCATGGAAGAACAATTAATGGTGCAGCACTAACAAGTAAAGCACCAATCCATACAATTGCAATATAAAATAATATACGACGTCGAGTTCGAATTGCTGAATATCTTAATGGTCGTGTAACAACTAAATAGCGATCAACACTTATCATGCATAAATTGAGGATAGATGCAGTACAAAGTGTTAAATCTGCAGAAGTCCAAAATCGACATGTTGCATCTCCTAAAAACATTTATTCTTTGACACTGAATTACTAGCTTTTAGGAATTTGGTTCCTCAAATAGCTAACTGTCGATGACTGTTGCGTTTTTAGGAATCAAAAATTTATGATGAGATGTTTTTTTATCCCATGATGTAATAACAGGGGGAAAGAAAATGATACAAACCCAAAATCCATTTATCTTCAACAACATTTATGAGGGCAATTGGCATTACACAAAATCCAACTCCTAAATCTGCCATTGCCAAAGAAATAAGTAATAAATTTGCGGGTTGTGATTTCAATTTTCTAACCATAAAAATTGCCAAACACACCATAACATTTCCAATTAATGTTGCAAGAATAAGTAATGATACAATAAAACATATTAAAAATGCAATCATTGGATGATCATTAAATAATGTTCCAGAAAAAAATGATGTCCCTCCTGATGAAGATGTCATTGTTGTGGCTGAATGCATTGAGGTCAAAGTTACCCGATAAACAGGTGATAATAAATGTGTTGTTTTATCCATATTGTTTCATCAACAAAATTGAAAAAAAAAATTGGTAAAAAAATAAAAAATCAAAACAAGCAAGCTATCTTTAGTCACCAAAATTTACAAGACTTTTTTGAGAAGCAATGAACCAATAGTGCTTACACATAATATTAATGCTTTTTTAAAATAGAATAGAAAATGAAAAATCGACGATAAAATAAGTGATGGCGGAAATTATTTTAGTATCCTGTGGAAAAAGAATAATGTTTTTTTGTGAACATGAATATAATAAATAAAAAATTAAAGGTTAAATTGACTTTTTTTTCTTGTGTAAAAAAAATTAAGGGGGTAAAAGAAGATCTGGTGTAAAACAAGAAGAACAACAGCAAAGAAAGAAAGAATATAACCCCCAGGAACTGCCAACGTTCTAAAGGTTAGTTTGCTCAAAGGCAAATACCACGAAAAAAAAATAGGGCGGGCAATTTTATGAACTTTGATAGAATTTCATAATTTTTTATGCTTTTACGTCTTCCGATCACTTCCAAAATGAGGCAAAAAAAATATGAAAAAAAGGGCGTGCACAATAACTTTTTTATAACCGTAATTTTATTCGGGTTTTTTTAAGCGTCAAATAGCTATTCTTTTTTTCTAAAATTAGGCAAAGCTTTACACGAATTTTTTTCAATTTTTCGGGGGCTTGCATGTGTGTGTATGCATGTTTCCTTGGGAGAGACAAAAGAGAAAAAACAAAAGCACAAAAAAAGAAACTGATGGAATAAAAAAAT
>CABFKO010007975.1:0-12960 GCA_901766855.1 Panagrolaimus sp. ES5
ATGCAACTCAAAATCCAGAAATACCTAGCTGAATGATACTCGCAAACTTGTAGCGCTTAAGGGTCTTGAGGGAATACATTCCATTAATTTAATTTGAGTTCTATCATGTTATAATTTCTTCCTTGGTTTGGTTAATTTAAATAAAAGAAGTTTAGTTTAACGCAAAGGCACTTTATCAAGTAATGAATGTTTAGATCAGAGGGAGTATGTTTTTGTAAAATAAAAAAATATAAATATTAACTTTTGGTTTAAATAGTTAAGAAAATTTTTATAATTATGATAATAACTCAAAAAGGGAACGAACTGTAGGAAACGAAGTGTAAAGGCAACGAAGGGTAAATTAACGGTAAAAAATTAACCCCTTCAAGCCCGGCCCGGCCCGGTCGGCCCACCGGGCCGAAGCTTTTTTGTCAATTTTGTCCAGGTCCCCAATGTGCAACTTTTTTAAAAATCAGAAAAATCAGGGCCCGGCCCAAAGCCCGATCTGAGTAGGCCCGCTGCCATGCCTACTCCCGCCGTAGAAATTGCTAGAAAAAATGCAATCAATCGCTTTGAGAATCAGAATATATAAAATTTACCCAATAAAGAAAAGTTGAAAGAATTTTCTAGAATTTTTCTTTGTTGGGAAAAATTCAAATTTTTTGTTTGAATTTTTCCCAACAAAGATGTCTGACCTTATTTTACACCATTAAAAAAATACTTTTGTAATTTAAGCTTTTCTTCAAAAGTCAACAATCCTATCCATTCTAAAATTTTAACAACTTAATTAAGTATTACTTTTTTTAGTAAAGATAATTTCTAATTAAATTATCAGTTTGTTACTTCATCCTTTTGCAGGATGTAGTTAAAGCTTTGAACTTTTTAAAGTGAAAAAATTAGTATGCAAGGCTCATGTTTTTTGACCCAAAAAAATTACAAGATTTTTTACTCTTCTTTTTTTTCTGCATTTAAATGTTTGAACAAAAAAAAGTTTTTCAAAAAAAACTAACTTAAAAACGTTTAAAAAAACCATTTTTGAATAAATAACTCTGCTGTCAGATAACATATAAAAAAATGTCATAATCTCAATGAATCATCTTTTTTTAATCACCATTTTTTTATTGCTTCTTTTGTTTTTTTTTCCAGAAATGTAACTGCAATTTCTCAAAAATCCGTGTATCGAATGTTGTTGGGAAGAATTCCCTTTGGACTTTTTTTGGATGCTTCTTCTTCCAAAAAATGCTTTGACAAAACTGCTCTTTTTTTATAAATTCTAAAAAAATGGCACAAAAAAAATAAGACTTTTTTTTCACATTTTTTTGCTTTAAAAAATCACAGGAAATGAGTATGAAGAAAAAAATCTCTATCTCAATAAATTTTGGCTGAAGGCGTTAAACTTTTTAAAGCCGGAAGCTTAATATAAGCTTATTTTTATTTTTTACAGATATATATCTCTCACATTTGTCTTTACAAGAACATGAATAAATATGTTATGTTTTTCGTAAAAAAAGCTTTAAGGGATTTTACAGAAAGTCATTAGTTTTTTATTTTTTTGTCGAAAAAGAAGACTTTTTTTAAAGAATTTTATGTATGGCATATATGGTAGTGGTGGTGTGCCATCTTCTTTTTCTTTTTCTTCAGGTATGCCCGAATATGATGATTGCGTGACAAAGTCAAACTTGAAATTATTTTTTTATATCGTTTCTTTTTTTTCATAGAATTTTGAAAAAGTTTCATTTTTTTCCGTGTTTTCTTTTATCTCTAAAAAAATAAAAGTTTGTTTTTGGGAAAAAATGAAAAAAATAAAGTTTGCTTAAACGAGTCAATTTCGCGCTTTTAACGAATTGCTTTTTTTTCACCTTTCACGTTTTTTTGCCACCCCTGGTTTTCGAACCTTGTTTTTATTCGGAGCGTCTCTCATCTTTTTTTTTCAATTTTGGCATTTCTCCTTGCTTTTTTTACCCATACTTTTATTTTAACGGGGAAATGCCTTCATCATCATCACCACTGCTATCGTCATCATCAAATTTATTGGAAGGGCATTCTCGGGGAAACAAAAAAAGAGAGAGAGAGCATTACACATCTATTTTGGCTCCCTAAAATACATATATTTAACGATGGAATGAACCCGAAAAAAACAAAACAAAATAAAAATGTGTAAAAAAAAGTAAATGGAATTATATTTTTTTGGTTTTTCTTTTTGGGAGAAAAAAGAGAGATGCAATTCACACACTTTTCTGGTCGCTTGCTTCCCCCCAATTTTTAAATGTTTTTGTTTTATTTTTATTTTTTGTGTTCAAAATTAATTTCTTTCATTAAAAAATGATTCATACTTAATTTTTAAAATTTGTTTTTCAAAATTTCAGAAATATTAAAACAGTGTTTAAAAATGTAATTAATCAAAAAAGAAAAAAAACAAGCAAACATTTTACATATTTTTGATTTTCGTTGAAAAATGAGTCGAAGCAGATCAATGATAATGCGAACAATTTCTCATCAACGTTTAAAACGTCGAAATCGGCATACTGTATTGTTGATATGTTGCACAGGTTTTATAATTATTTTTGTTGTATATACTTTGGCGGTGGTAATACATGGAACCTTGATGGCAATAAATCAATATAATGAATTAAAAGCACAAAATAAATTTGAATATATTGAATATCAGCAAGATGAAATTACAAAATTGCTTGGTGGTCCGGATAAAGATTATATTCAAACTTCAAAACTCTCCGGTGGACAAAGAGATATGGCTTCAATGGAACGAAGTTTAACAAGATTATTGAGGATGAGAAGGTTAATGAGTTTTGTGGGTGATAATGACGGTGATGAAGATCGTGGTGATGGAGGGGTTGATGGAAGACATCATGTAATTCAAAAAAGAGCTGCTGCAAATGCTAAAGAATGCCCTGTTAAAAGTAAGCTTTTGTTTATCCCTTTTTAAAAATGCATGACTTGAATATTCAAATTTGTAATTTAAAATTAAAAACTTTAACCTTTAATTTTAAATTAAAATGTTTTACTTTTTTAACTAGCTTGTATTCCTCTATCCAACTTTATCTCCTTAATCCAAGGCATTCTATGAAAAAAACATGGGTTTAACATTTAAAATTGTGACAATTTTGGCGTAAAATTTTCATCTTTTTAAATTCCTCCAATTCATTTTTATCCACCTTTATCTTCTTAATTGAAGCAGACATAATTTTTCGTTATATTTTTTTTAAATATAGAAATTTTAACGAAAAACCATAACCTTTTCTCGACGTAAATTATTGAATTTTTTGGATACCTTATATTTCTTTTATCCATACTAATCCGTTTTTATCCCCTTAATCCAAGTCATTTTATTTAAACTTTTAATACTGCAATATTTTTTATCAAGTTTTCTTTTTTTGGATATCCTTTATACCTTTTATCCAAGATATCTTCTTAATCCAAATAAATCAAAGTATTTTTTTAGTTTTGAATGAAACTGTTGACATTGGAGATGAGTCATTATTTCCAACAGATCTATTCACCATCGAACAACGCCGAAAAGGTGCCATCATTTTTCATTTTATTGGTCTCATTTATATGTTTATTGCATTGGCAATTGTTTGTGATGAATTTTTTGTTCCTGCTTTGGGGGTTATTACTGAAGCTGTAAGCTTTAATCTTTTTTAAACATGTATCCAAAAATGTTAAAAATATTTAATTAATTTTTTAGCTTCAAATAAGTGATGATGTTGCGGGTGCTACATTTATGGCAGCTGGAGGTTCAGCTCCAGAATTTTTTACAAGTGTTTTTGGAGTTTTTATTACCGAAAATAATGTCGGAATTGGAACCATTGTTGGATCGGCAACCTTTAATATTTTATGCGTTTTAGCATTTTGTACTTTATTTTCTAAAGAAGTGTTACAACTTACTTGGTGGCCATTGTTTAGGTTCGTTAAAGATGTTCAAAATTTGCATAAATTTGTTGGTTATGTTTGAATTTTTTTCGGCACAATTTTATCGGTATTCCCTTGAAAAATGCCACTTTTTTGGATTGATAGATAATAACTGGCATAAATATAAAGTGCTATAATTTTTTTGGCATTTTTTCATTAGTTTTCAAATTTAATTTGATTTAGACCTCGAAAAACGCCATTTGTTGGATATTGATGGATAAAGATAATCCATAATATCTCACTTTTTCAGAGACATGTCATTTTACGTTCTTGGTTTACTGCTGTTAGTATTATTTTTTCGTGATGAAATGATTGAATGGCATGAAGCATTTATTATGTTTGCCATTTACATTGTATACGGTATTTTTATGAAATATAATTCTGCAATTGAAGGATGGGTTCGAGGGACTTTATTTAAAGTGGATGTTGTTAAAGAATTAATCCCTGATAATGATGTAAATATATTTGGTTTTATCTTAAAAATTTGCATATCACCATTTTAGGCAATAACACGAGCAACAAGTCGTCGTCGATCAACAATAAATTCAGATGGAACAGCAACAGAACATCGAAAAAGTATTCCCGTGCTTCATTCAGGAGCAATGTTTCGAGCTGGATTAGCTCATATGGCTTTAGATGATAATGAACCAACAGAAATTTCTTCCCTTCCTGCTACATCTCGACACGAAGTTATTCAAACTTGTTCGTTTTGCTTCAATTGTAGCTTTAAAATTTTTATTCAGTTCATTTTTTAGCTTTAATCAATAACCATCATCATCATTCTCAAAACCAACCAAATGTAATAAATAATGGAAAAACTGTTCTAATTTCAACTTCAACTCCACCAAAGCTTAATAAAATGCGATCGTTTCCGGCGTATGTTGGGGCACCAGGAAATTTAAATGGAATTCGGAAGTCTCCGAATCATGGTATGTGTAAATGGATTATTAATATTATTTAAAGAAATTAAATGCATTTAAAAAATTTTTAGCCAAAAAACCACTTAAAGATATACAAACTAATGGTGTTCCACCTGTGGAAGTAAGTTTTTCACTAATGAAAATGAGACTATAAGAAGGGATTAAATAAATCCACATTTTTTGAACATAAATGTTGTTGAAAAGTAAAAATGTAAAAAAGTTTGTAAAAAAGAGACTTAAAAAAATGACAAAAATTACTAGAAAAAATTTTTAATTTTAAAAACTGCTAAAATGAAGGGCAAAGTAATTTAAGTTTCTTTCATATTTATGAAAAAAACTTATATTATTAACAGGATCAAAAAGTGTACGAGTACTTTTAAACTAATTACTTGCATACAGTGCTTTTATTAAACTACAAAAATCTCATGAAAGATAATCGTTTTTTTTTTCTGAGCGGACAGAAAAAAAATTAATAAAATATTTTCTGTTCGCTCTTTTTTTATGATTTTCTTTCAAAGATTATGTTACTGCTTTTTACACTACAAAATATATATTTTCTATATTTATAAATCTTTTTGGTTTTAAAATTTTTAAAATATTCAAAAATGTGGTAGCGAAAAGAAGGGAAGAAGTATAAACAATGAATTGATTTCCTGATTTTTAAATTGTGTTCATCGTTGCGATAGATAGATTTTTTTATCTGATAAATATTTAAAGACAGATTTTGAGATAAAAAAAATAATCTCTCGGCCTCTCTATTTCTAGAAAGAGATAAAGAGGGAGATGAACCATTTATCTTTCAAAAAACCGCAGTTGCAACATGCACGGGGATTTTTCGATGCGCATGATTTAGTTATAAAACCCAAGAAAAGTATATAATTTTCTTTTCTTTTTGATATGTGTTATAACCTTTTTAAAAATAGAAAACATGCAAGTATTATGTTCAAAAACGTACTTTTAAATAAACAAAAAAATTGAAATGGCATATTTTAAGATATCACAACACAAACTTTTATGCCACTTTTTCAATGTTTAATTAATTTTATCATTTTAGCTTGAAAGATCGATAAGTCGAATCATCGAAAATAACAGTATTGCATCAGGTCTTGAAACTGTAACAGAAACAGCTGAAACGGCATTTGCATCTCCGATTGATACATCTCCATCAAAGCATACCCATTTCCAAAATGGAAATCATACAAAAATGTACCCAGCTTTAAGCAGATCCGAAGTTGATGCAATAAAATCTGCTGAAGAAATGGAAATTGAACAACCAATTGATATGACATTTCCAAATACATTTTGTAAACAATGCACCTATATTGCTTTATTACCAATTATGTTGCCTCTATATGTTACACTTCCAGATGTTAAAAAACCGGTAAGTTGCATAAAAATGATGAAATATATAGTTTTGTGAAAATAGCTAAATAATTACATAAGAATGACGAAATTTTGTAAAAATTAATTGAATTATTATTTAGCATCGAAAAAAATTTGTTATTTTTTCCTTCATTGGTTCAATACTTTGGATTGCATTTTATTCATATTTAATGGTTTGGTGGGCTACAACAATTGGGGTTACTGTAGGAATTCCAACAGAAATTATGGGATTAACAATTTTAGCAGCTGGAACAAGTATCCCAGATCTAATTACAAGGTATAGTAAAATGTCTTATCACTGCAAAAATGTCTTGCCACGAGAAAATTGTCCCGACACGAAAACTTTTATACAGTAATCAAATTTTTATTTTTTAGTGTAATTGTTGCAAGAAAAGGTCTTGGAGATATGGCAGTTAGCAGTTCAATCGGAAGTAATCTCTTTGATATCTGTGTTGGTCTTCCACTTCCATGGCTATTTTATTTTATATATTTTTATGCTGCAAAGGGTACGGTAACGCTAATATCTGTAACCTCAAATGGTCTTGTCTGTTCAGTTGGAATGCTTTTTGCAATGCTTCTAATTTTGGTGATTTCAATTGGTTTAAGTAAATGGAAAATGGATAAAAGATTTGGCATTGTTATGATGGGAGCATATTTAGTTTTTTGTGTGATCTCGGTTATCCTTGAAATGAATATTATTTCATGCCCTCTTCGAATGGTTGGAGGTTCATGTTAAAAATTTTTAATTAAATATATCTGTAACAAATAATACTATGTACAAATTTTTATTTTGTTTATATTTTTAAATGTATCATTAATAATGAATTTAGTACTTTTTAAAAATTATAAAAATAAAAATTCATACATTATAAAAAAGCAAAAATATTCTTTCAAAGCTTCAAAATAAAAACAAAAAAATAGAGATAAAAGGTTGGAATATTTCATTTTCAGCATTATTTTTTAAATTGATTCATTAATTATTTTTATTAACAATAAATTCGTTTTCGTTCTTGTAATCTTTTTTTGCTAACAAAATGGAACTTCGCTTACATATTTTTAATCATTTTTTGTTCGTTTTGTATTATTCACATGCTTTTAAAAAATTATTTTGTTTCGTTATTTGCACTTTTTTATGTTATTTTATTTTTCCTCTTTATTTTTTGCTTTTTTCATGTTTCACGTTTCATTTTTAACTTTTGCTTCTTTGTCAGCTCAGAAAGTTTTTTTCAAAAAAGTTTTTTCAAATAAGGCAATTTCAAAATAATAATAATCAAAAAGAAACAACTGTAATTTAGCTACGATTAACTGCAAAATCTTAATAACGTAATGATATTATTGTAATGGGGGAAAAGATTAAAAAAGATAAGCATAAAAAAGAAAAGGATTAGGTTTAGGTTTAAAAAAATCATAAGGGGTATGGTTATATTAAAAGAGTTTATAAAGTTTAGGACACATGAAGAAATGATAAGGAGTTGAATTTCGGTACTGCGTAAAACAATAGTCACTCTGTTGAGTTTGCATTAATGATGATTTAGCCAATTCGATTTGCATGTCAGCATTATTATATTCCGGGTTTGTGCTTCCAAAATGCCCACATAAAATATTATACGATCCTTTTGCAATTTTTTCAAGCATCATTTCACGAAGTTCATCGTAACAAGGAACGAGCCTGAAAAGAAAAAAAGAAGTAAATTGGTTTTTTTAACAAAATCTCTTACAAAATTTCAGTGTCAATTTGGTCACAAACTTTTGTTGTAATTGACCCGCCAAACTCAAAATAGTTAAAACCAAATGGCAAACAATCCAAAAATTCTACAATATCTCTGCAGGTCAATGGAAAACATTGTTGAAATTTGTTGCAAATGTAGTTTTTAAATCGATGAATAAAAATTTCTTGATCAGAAAATGGTAAAAATGAAGAACCTAAAAATTGAAAATGGGCTTTATGAGGAAATGTTTATTTTAACGGTACCCATTAAAAGCATAAACTCATGATCAGTTGTTGCATCTAGGGGGATACTTAAGCTGAACAATGCATCCATAATACGTTTGGTGTAATATGTGTAACAAAATTTAATAATAGGAAAAGACGTCTTAAATACTTTCATGGCAGCATAACTTGCATCAGATGGACGATCAAAAAGCATTTCTTTATTAAAATCAAGAGGAGTGAATAATTCTTTTCGAATAGCTTTGAATAACGAAAAATAACTGCTTCGATTTGCATAAGGTAAAATGGCAGCACCAATTAATACATATGATTTTAGGCCATATTCATTTTTCATTTCTGCCGTTACAGTAAAAAGAGTAGCAGGAGAACAGTCAATAAGCGAAACAGGCGTTTCCGTAAAGATAATGCATGATGCTTCGTGGAAAATTACAACGCTAAATTGATTGAAAAGTAAATCTACATCTGGGTAGATTCTCTTTTTAAGAAATGTGAATCGAGGTCGTGAATGTTTCTGAAAATAAAATATAGTTGAATATGTTTGAGGCAATCGATAAATAATAAAACAAACCCTGGTATATTGATCGTGAAATTGGTAAAACATGTCATCCCAAATCTCATTCATTTCGAGGTCAATTGTATGGTCATCGGCGCCGAAAGTTAATAGAATTTGATAAATTTCGTTTTTATATTCAAAAAATTCATCTATCGATAAACCATAGGAAGAGACGTGACTGCTGCAATTACGTAAATGTTGTAAATTTTTCAATGCTACATTAAACTCATAATCTGGCATATTGAGATTTTTAGCTGCAGAGATCAACACACTCAAGTCCCATTTTTCAAGCATTCCGTTTTGCAATTTTCGTAAGTTGTAAATACGATGCTGGCTACGTTGTTTTAAGATATTACCAAGATGATAACCACAATCTTTTCCATCATTCCAAAAACACCCTGTTTCACTAAGCCACAATTGTGTGAAACGAACACGTAATCTTTCCAAACCTTTGCCAAGCAAAAGTCGACCCTTTCCATCAAAGTAGCTTCTAGAATTAAAAAAAAAATTTAAATCGCTTAAATTGTTTATTTTTACCCTATCATTTCTTTGATATTTTTGATACTATTATCCATCTTGAAAATGATATGAGGCTACTAAAATCTGCAAATACCTATTATATTATATCATCAAACATCAAAAATTATTAACAACGCGCAACAACTATTCATATAGGATTAAGTCCATTTTGCAATGAATCTTGTTTTTTAACAGTTTTTGCTAGCTAATATATTAATTTTTTACGGTAGTCGTTTCCCTATTTTTTTCAGCACTATAGCTATTTTTAATTAATTTTTTGGAGCACATATTAAAATTTTAATAAAAGGAGAACCTTTTTAAAATAAGAAGAAATTTTAAGTTAAAATTATCTATTTTATTCATCGGTAAAAAAAGCAAAACATGTTTCATATATAATCGTCTAAATATTATAAAAACTAAAATATCAGTCCAAATTCGAAAGAAAAAAATAAAAAGAAAGAAAGAAAAATATTTCAACATGTATACTGCCAAAAAAGGGCAATAAATGGAAAAAAGGTAGTGGCTTGAGGGCGTGCTCCTCTCTCTCAGAGATAAGGACGCACAGATTGTACAACGACAGTTTGGAAATAATGAATTAGTTGAGAAAAAATATTTGATTACAAATAAGATGCATCATAAAACATCGAATCATCGAAAATTCTTTTTTTTTGTTTTACAGTGTTTAAATGAATATTTATGAGTGGCTTTTTTTCAACGTTAAAGACGCATTTAAATGTTATGTTTCTGCTATTTCATAATGACTTTGTCATTTTTGACATTTCATTGTCTGGAGGTGTTTCATCATTGATGAAAAATTCTTTTGTGTTTGTGATTTTATTTCAAAAATTTTCAATAATTCAATAGCATGTAAGCGTATTTTATTCTCACAATTAAAAAAGGCTTTTATTTTTTATGCAAAAGTCTTTTTTTGATACTTAAATATAAAATGTATAAATACATTTTTTTGCATCTAAGACAAACCACATCACTATTTAAAATCAGATTTAAAAAAGAAACATTTTTTCCATTTCTTTCTTTGTAATTTTTTCGGTTAAAGTATAAATTTTAAATTTTTATTTGCTATCTAATTAACTGACCAAATATATGTTATTTTTTACGTTGATTCCAAAAATGCTGCTTAAACTTTATTTGTTGCTGACAAAAATCTAAAATTTAAGATTAAAATAAGTAGAACTGAATATAGTAAATAAGAGAACGAAAAAAAAAAGATTTACTCAGAAAAAAAACTGTTAGTTAATTTTGGTAAATCATTCATACATATTCAACTTCCTCTGTTGCGGTTGTAATTATTTTTTGCTTTGAACTTTATTTTGCTCGGTGAAATAATAGCATTAGGGTAGCTTGGCTATTTGCTAATTTAAAAAGAATCAACAAAGATGGTTATTGGAAATGCATGAAAAAGGATTAAAGCAATCGCCCTATGAAGATGAGAGCTAAATTAATATAGGGGAAAAAAAGATTAAGCTGAAAACAAAAATACACACACTCACTGAAAATGAAATTTAATTGATTCTTGATTTTAATTTCGTTAATAACCTATTTTTTATCAGTAATTTACCTCCGATTTTTGCGTGGCACTGGATTCAAATAAATAAAAGGATATTAAAGGATAGGTATTTTGAAGTGATAGAGTTTAATAGGATAAAGATAGTAGGAAAAAATGGATAGAAGTAGAAGAAAATTCGTAATAAACGGAATAAATTATGCTGATTTTTGTAGTGGTTTCAATACATTTCCTGAAGCATTTCACTTCTCACCAAAATCTGCATAAAACAAAAATAAATGAATTTTCAACAAATCAAAATCATTCATTTGTGATTCAACGACAGCTGATTCTCAAAAGATGTCGTTATTTTTAGAAGAAAGAATTGCAGAACAAGAAATTGAAGATCCTGAAAAGGATAAAATAATTTTTACTTTTTCTTTGGCACTTGGAATCAATTATTTACATGAACCTGGTAAGAATAAAGATATCAAAGTTCATGGAGCATTTAAAACGACTTATAAAATGGGAAGTGAAAAATGGCATTTTAATTTGACGACAAAAAATATTGTCATCGGTACTGTAACTGATACACTTTTGGAAGGAAATATAAAGGATTCATTTTGGAATGGAATTTGTTTTTTATCTTACACTTTATTTTGGGATAATGATATGCGATTGGAATTATGTAAGTTTTGAATTATTGTGTTAGAAAATAATTTAATATTATATTTCAGATTCATCAACAAGGATTCAAATGGTAAAAATAAATGATTCTGATTTATTTTCAACACCTCGAGGATATATGTCAAGATTCGCTGAAGCTTTTACTGAAACAAAAGTATCAAGAATTGTTATGTCTATTGAATTACATCTTCCTGTGAAATATTTTTATTATCCATTTGAAAGGCCTTCAAATGAAATATGGAGCAGAAATTGTTGTGCTGAATATCCAGAATATATCAAAAATGGTGGCAATCTTGCATTCTTCGGTGAAAGGTAAGCATTTTTGGATTTGATATTAGCATGTTGTACACTTTAGAAAAGGTTGTCTATCTCAGAGAATGATACTTTTTTTGGTAATTTTACTCTCTAAAAACTCAGGAACCATTTTGAACCGGATTTTTTGGTAAATTATCTGGAAGATTGAATAATTTAATCATATAATTCCGGACAATCTGGGAATAAGTTTAATTAGTTGGTTGAAAAAAATTTGGATATTTTTTTTCTTTCCATCGCATCGATAGATTTATTGTATTGACTAAATAATAACACTTTTGTGAATATTGGAATTTTAAAAGACGTTTTCAAATTTTGAAAATCATGTTATGCTCATTTAATTTTCTTTATTCATCAACGCTTTTAGTGATTATCTTATCAAATGTCTCGATGGATCTGTGCCAGCTCGGAAACTTACTTTGAATACATTTTGTTCACTGAATGTCAAAAATTTTATGAAAACTGATGCCCTTATTGTTGAACATTCAATTGATGTTATGAAGCCTCTTATCATATTTCTTCATACATTATGTTTTGAAATGCCAGAATCTTATGACTTGGAATATGTGAAACGTCTCTTCAAACTTCTTGAATCTTTCAAACCTGAAAAAAGATTAATGCTCGATAATACAATTGAAAAGTCGCTGTGTCTCAAATTTGTTAAAGTAAGTTGATTTTCTAATATTACAAAATTTTAATATGTAATTTCTTATTTTTTAGGAAACTCATAATTTTAATTCTGTCTTACAATGGATTCATATTTCATTCAAACATAAAGTGAATGTTTTAAAACGAATGATTGCTTCATTGATTGCTGAAAAATATTATCACAAATTTCTTGATATGTTTCCTGAAAATGTAAGTAAACTGTAATTTCTTTGTTTATAATTTTTATTTTGTATTTTTAGCAAAGAAATTCTAATAATCCAGTTTATCGTGAAATTTTTGGAACTACAAAATCCTTTAAATTTTTCTATGATATTTTTGAAATTTTTGTTTACTCTTTTTTTACCAATGTCATTATTGATTAATGTAATTTATTGAATACCTGTTTTGAATCAAATGATGCTTTTTGAGATATTGATTATCACAAATAAAAACTTTTTTGTCATTTTCGTTATTATTTTATTACAGTATCTTAAAATTTTTGAGGACTCTGATTTTACTGATTTGATGTATTTGCATGTTTTTATAAATGAATTAATTTTTAAAAATATTTTAT
>CABFKO010007997.1:0-11383 GCA_901766855.1 Panagrolaimus sp. ES5
AAAATTTTGAGGGCCCGGGCCTGAAAATTCGGGCCCTCGTCCATCCTTACGGTAAAGTTATTAAACTTCTTAAACATTGTCTTCGTTCCATTAATTATACATATTTCCATGAACTTCCAGAATGTAGAAAAAAAGAGTCCTTAAAACAATATATTTAAAAGAAAACATTTTAATGATTTATTAAACTGTAAAAACTGTTGGACATTTTTTAAAATACGAAAAAGCAGCAACCATTGTTATGTTCTTTTTAAAGGTATTATTTTTATTTTCTTTTTCTATTTTTGCTAATTTTTTAAAATCTCCAATTTTAAGTGCTTGTCGTTTTGCAATAATAACCAAAGTTGATTGTTTTGTCGTCGTGTTTTTTTTTCTTTTTACTATGGTATTTTTGAGTAGCATTTATAAAACAAAATATATTTTTTATTTTTTTAAAGAACAGAAATAAAATGTTTCAGGTTTTTTTATCAATGCCGTGACATTTCTTTTTTATTGAATCTCTTCTTCAATGCTTTTTAAAGTCGACTTCAATTGGATTTGAAAAAACATTTTTTGATTAGGAGATGTTTTTCCCGTTTTCGTTTTTGCACGTCATTGAATAAAAAAATTTATTTTTCTCGCATTTCACTGATTGCTCGACACAATAAAAAGAGAAAAAAAATGCCGAGAATATTGTTCCGCATTTTTTTTGTCGTTTGCTTCTTCTTGTTGTTTTTTTCAGTATCGAAAAAATATAATATAAAACAAACATTTGTGTCAAGTATTTTTGAGTTTTAAAAATTTTTTTTACCAGTAATATTATATAAGCTGCTTCGAGGTGTTATTATCGCTTTGTTTTTATTATAAATTTTGTTGATTAAAGTTCATCATAAAGTTTAAATTATATATCCTTTAATGACCCCCCTTTTCCGATTATGTTATTATTATTCTTTCTTTTGTCTATTCCCCTTTTTTGCCTGTTTTTTTTTTCATTGCTATATAGATGTCATCGAGGGATTTTTTGTAACTAAAGAACATGAAGACATATTTTGAGTGATGATGCCTTTAAAAGCTATTGTTTAATTTTTTCTCTTTCCATTGTTTCTTAAATATAGACATGTTGAAAAAGGTATTGTTGCTTCATGATCTTAACAACCAAATGAGATTCCCTTTTTCTAAACATTATTTATTCCCTCTTTTTCGTCGTCATCAAAAAACAATGAAACAAAAAAATTGGATATCTTTGTTGTGAGTAAAATAAACTTTAACAAAAAAGAAGAAAGACAGGACAGCCAAGTCGGCTTCAATGATATAGTATGAAGGCACATCTCTTTTGTCGTTCTGAAATAAAAGCTATCAACAAAAAACTAAAAAGGAATAAACGAAAAAGAAAGAAACAATTGATAGAACCAATGAAAAAAAAAAGGAAGATATCATGTGGTAGAAGAGCTAAATAAAGCCAAATGAATTTGAATGGATATTTTAAGAATTAAAAAAAATTAACTGTGACGTACAAATCATCATTACCGCCATCATCTTGAAGGAACATCAATGAGAAAAAAGAAATAAAAACACAACAGAGAAAAAAAGTTAACCGTCTGTTTAAGTTTCCCCCAAAAAATAGTTGAAAGCAATGGATAAATAAAAAAAGTAGCTTGCCTTCTAGACTGGACGACAACGTTTGTCCGCTCCTTTCAAACGATAAAAAAATATAAAAAAAAAGAAGAAAGCATTTGTAACTTTTGGCACCCTAAATTTCTTTTTTTTTCACTTCATTCCCCGGTTCCTAATGTTTTTAGTGCTGCTTCTGTCTTGCAAATAAAAATTCTTTTAGGGAATGCATGCCAAAACATGAGTGGCCAACTGGTGTTCCAGTATTTGCGTGCAAAAAAACTTTCTTTTTTTTGTGTTAATAGTTAACACCCCAATCGCTTTGCAGTTTTGCTTTTTCTTTTTTTTGTTTTGTCTATCGTCAATGACGCCAATAAACAATGAAGCAAACGACGGAGAAAAAGAATAAAGGAGAGAAAAAAACATTGGATTCTAACTTCTTTTCTTCGTCAACTTCTTCTTCGTCTTCTTGTTTCTTTGTTATGTCATTTTTTAAAGGCATTCTTTACTATTATAACAACAGGAGAGAAAAAAAAACAAAGAAAAAAAGGATTAAGCTTTATTTTATAAAGCTTTGTTTTTGGGTGAACCTATATTTGAAAAAAGAAGGTTTTTGACATCATTTGCTTGCTTTTGATCCCCTTTCACTACAGTATCATTTTAAATACATTTTTCCATTGGTATCTATAGAAGTATCTCAAAACTCTCTTCTTTTTTTTGTATTTTAATTGAGTTACTTTATTTAATCTTCTAAGAAGAATATGATAAGAAAAAGCTTGTTAAAAGCTTTAAATTCTTATTTTGTGCCATTTTTCTACTGCTTTAGAGAGAAAAAAGAGCAAAGTCTTTTTTAATAATTGGGATATGCTTAGCTTTTCACTTGGTAAACTTTACTTGGTAGAAGACGAAGAAAAAGCTTTAGTCTCAACTTAAACATTTTTCTCGTAAAAAAGACCGAAAAACTTATTGGTCACCATATTTTTCATTTTCTTTTCATTTGCCATGTCAGCAAATATGTTTTTTTTTCTTCCCCTTCTTTTTTCAGCATTTTTTCATGCTTAAGATTGTCAAAAGATTAACGTCCATGACGACGGACTCAAGCTTTAAAAAAAAGGTTCAACTTTGGATACATTTTTTTTACTTAACAAATTTTTTTGGGATGCCAAAAATGCCCTGCCATCTCCATTTACTTTTTTGACTAAATTGCGCACCAACAAAAACCCTCTTTTAAAATGTAAATAAACGAGAACGTCTTTTTTTATTTTATTTTTTTTCTTTCCCTATACTCTTTTAAGGTTTTAAGAGTTATTTGATACCAATATTTAAGAACTTAACTACTACTATTTTCTAGCAAAGCTTTATTTGTTTACTCATGTCATGGCAAGGATTTATTTTATCCCATATATTTTTTGTCTATGTATTTTTGAAGCTTTAACATTTTTATCGTCTATCTTTTAGACATTTTAAAATATATTTTTTACCATAATTCGAAATCAACAACAATTTTACATATAAGAATTTTTTCAAATAACAGAAATTTGAATGACGACGACTTTTATATTGCAATATTATAATTTAAATCATCATTTGAATAAACGATTAAAAAAGTTATTTTATAATTATAATTTTTTAACGACAATATTACAACGTCCATCCTTATTGGGTGGTTTTAAGATTTATGTGCTGTTGTTGTTGTAACTTACACAGGCATCAAGTCCATCTTATCAGGTAATTCAGTTTATTATTATAATTATTAACGTAAAATTGTAGCAAAAAACATTTATTTTTTTAAAATTTATTTCAGCTATGGAAGTGTTGCATTTGCACTCATTGTTACGGGTCTTGTATTTACAGTATTTGCTATATTTTATAAAGATACACAAATAGGAAAAGGTATCTTTCATTTAGAATTTTTCTTATTTTAATTTTTTTTCCTAAATTGATTTTCAGTTTGGTTAGCAGGTCCTACAACGATGGTTGTTGGATTAGTATTATGTGGAAAAGTTGTTATTGACTGGGGTCCTGCAATGCTTCATGCAAGAGAGGGCTCAATTGATTCAGGATTAGTTGAACAAATGGGTAATCCAGTATTACAATCAATGCAAGATGAAAATATCCCATTATCAAAAACTCATACAGAAAGAAGTTTTTCAAGGTCAACGGTTAATGGAGATTTGGGGAATTGTTTAAGGCATCCAAGAATTCATGGATATAATGGTGATATTGGACAAGAAGGAGCCATTGATTGTATTGTTTATTCACAATATGATAATCCATTTAATAGTAATGTAAGCTTGAAAACAAAATTTTGTTTTTATTATGAATCATTAATTTTAGCGAGGAAGTCTTAGCCATCCTCAACAAATACCAAATCGCTCAACACATGGATATTCTCTTCCAGAAATCGATCAATCTCCACAATCTCCTCTTGGCCCTTTAAGAGGTAAAATTGGAATGAATCGAACGTCTAGTCAAACAACATCCTCTGGTGCTCCAGTAATAAAACCACATTTAATAAATCATTCTCGTGCAACTTCACCAATTTATTTTACACCAAAACCTCAAAATTATCACTTACAACAACAATATTATCACCATCATTCCCACAATCAACAACAACAACCACCTTCATCGTCCCATCAATATCTTCATTATCAGCAACCACAACAATCAACTAACCAACGTCAACGCCCTATTGATGCATCATCATCACTCCTACGTGCCTATCCTCATCCACATTATTCCCCCCGAACAAGATCATTAGGATATGAAGCTGAATGTAATTGTTCAGTTCATCCTAACAATAATACAGTATTTTATCGTCAACCTACAAGCGTTGATTATGGTAGTGTACAACAGCGTGAGACACCTATCACGCATGAATCTTCTCAACTATATCAAGGTGAAACTTTTGTGCTCAATGAAAGAAATTACTTTATTTAAAATTAAATTTAAAAATAAATTACATATAAATTACATATTAATTTTTATTAATTAAAATTGATCTGCTTTTTGATGCACAATCAGAGAAGCATAAAAATACAACCAAATTTTATTTTCAAAAAAAAATTATACAATATTAATTTTTTTTGTTAGTTGTGTCGGAACGTAAAAATTAAAATCTTTTGTGTATTTTTGATACAGAATGAAATTAATTAAAACCAATTACAACAAATAATGCAATACAATTTAATTTTAACATATTTTGCATGTATCAAAAAGTAAAATGTACTCCATTTGTATTTCGGTTTTGTCTAAGTCATTTTTAAAAAAATTCTTTAAAATTAAATGAGAGAAATAACAAGTTAAAAATGTTGTTCACACTCTTCGGGTCAACAAGTATTTTTATATGTTGTTTCTGTAGTTTTTTGCTAAAACATTTTCATATATATCATATTAAAAGGAAGACCCACCTCTAATAGAGTTTTTAAGCAACTATCCTTGATGATTTGGAAATGAAAAAACTATTATTTTTATTCGCATTTTTGGGGGCGGATAATAAAAAATATACAATGCATGAAAAATGAACAATAATTTCTGCCTGTTTTTATAAAAAAATTTTTAGAGGTGGAATTCCCGATTTAAAGTTAAAACTTCAAATGTTTTTCCAAATATTTTTTTATTTTAAAAAAGGAATTAAATAAACAAAAATAAAAATTTATTCTTTTTTTTTAACAATTGTTTCATCAACAACTGAAGATTCTCGAGTTATTCTTGAGCTGTCATATAAAAATGGATACTTCTTTCTTTTATCTTGTGGATATGCTTCTACGGAACTTTCTGATGATGTGTCATCAATTTCTTCATCATCTTCTTCTTTTTTACCACATAGTTGTGGCATTGGAGTATCAAGATAAGATAAATGCCGTGGAGAAAATATATATTCCATAAACTTTCGAACAAAAATCATAAGAAGAAGCTTAAAACTAATTAATGTTAAAGGAATAAAAATTTGAAAAGTTTACCATAATTGGAAAAAGAATTGAAATCTTTTTGATTGATTTAACAGCCCACAATGATCCAAGACAGATAATCTGAAATAATGTAAAAAAATGAATAACTGAAATTGGTACATGACGAATATATTGCCGATCAGGTTGATATTTCATTGGCATTAGCAACAAGCAGATTCTTTCAAAGAAATCAAGAGCTTAAAATGTTAGTTTAATAAAAACACCTGAATTTTTTTAACATACTTCCAAGAGCATTTATTCCCATATATAAGAAAACTCCATAAAGAACTGGCATTGGAATATAACATAAAATTTTGCTCATAAATACCGAAACTCCAATAAGAATAAATGTCATAACACCTGTTAATCGTTGTTCTCTAAAACATAAAAAAAGATGAATAAGCTTTTCTTGATTTTAAAGTTTTACCGAACACCCAAAAATTGTTGAGGTTCCCCTGGAGCTGATGCTTCAGTTTCAACTTTTAAAGATGTTACATGATTAATGGATAATACTGTAGCCGCAACATAAATTGGCAATCCAAGATAACCAGTAATTAAAATTAATATTGAAAGTACGAATAAATCTAAATGATATCCAGAACCTTTTCTCAACTTGTATTCTTTTCGATTAACAATAACTGCAGTAATTTGTTGATCCAAAAATATTAAAATGCAAGAAAGTACTGCAGGAACTGCAGCAATTGCGGCAGTGTAATACGGATTTGTGCCAAATGGCGGAATGAGCCATCCTCGACCACTAAATGTTGGCTAAAAATGTGATATTTCTTATAAAATGGAATAATAAAAGATGAGAAATATACTGTAAATGTGGACGGCATTGTAAGCTTTGGAGTATTAATTCCGACAAAAATGTCTGCACTTGTCATAAGAGCAATTGCAATAATGACAGCAAAATCACTAACAACTTCACGAATTCTTGTTGGTAAATATCCACTTAATCTCATCTTTTTTAGAGCAATCGAAAGAATGAAGGTACCAAACATAAGAATAATTGACATTAAAAATTTATCATACAAAACATAGCAATCATCACCAATATAAGTTCCAGAATTGCTGATACAATCACTTATATTCGCCTAAATTTAATCATCAAAAAGCTAAAAATTTTTGAAGCTTACTGTGACATTTCCATCCTTTAACAAACATTCACAGTCACCACCACCCAATGTTGCAATTTGTAAATTATCTTTAATTTTTATTAATTTTGCAAATGCTTCATAAATAAAAATGAACGCAATCAAAGCAGCAAATGATTCTTCAGTAAATCGAGTAATATATTTTACACTTGCAGATGAGTCTGTTAAAGTAATTATAAGTAGGAATAAAGCAGTCCAAAAATTTATCCATGTTCGAAATGACAGATAATCCCAACCAAATTCACTGCACAAATCATAAACAATTGTTTCAAAAACTAGGACAGGTCCAGTTGAACCGATGATTGTTAATGGTTGACCACTGCAAAGATGATAAATAATACCACAAATTGCACCACTAAAAAGATTTTCCATAGCTGCCTAAAATAAATTTAAATGTTATTTATTCAAGAATGAACATTCATGCCATTCGTTTGTGTGTTGCTTCTTCCAATAGTCCACCAAATGTTACAATTGGGGACAATAATGCAAAATACATAAAGCAAAAAGTTGAAACAGATTCAATGTTTAAGCCATCTGTAAAATCTGATAAATACCATTTTGCTTTTCTTTTAATATCAGAAATCAGGCCTCCTGCAAATCTTCCTGTCCATACCAAAGATGGATCTTCAAAATGATCAAAAATAATTGCATCATCAGTTTCTTCTCCCAAATTATAAATAAGATGTTTAACTTTCTACAAGAAAGAAATTAAACTAAAGATTGCCGTTTTTGCAAAAAAAAGCTTACATCTTTTCTTTTTGCTTCTGTAACAATTACAGCAGGTTCAATTCTAGTTTGAGGATCTAAACTGCATGGTGGTAAAATTGTTGCATTGTGAATATATTCAGATATTGCAACTTTAAGATCCTCATTTGCATTTGTTCGATAAATAATTCTTCGAAATAACTAAAATATATTTTCAACCTTTTTCAAAATATTCTTTCAATGTATTAATTATTACCTCATCTGACATCAAAGTACCTAATGCTCGTCCAACCTCAAAGGCATTTAAATCACCCTTTCTTGGTGCTAAAGCAACAAAAACAAATTTAGTTGGAATATCAATTTCTGTTAAATTTCCCAAAACTTTTGCTTCACGTAATCTTGCAAATGCAATGAAAGGTTTATCCAAAAAATCAACTTTTCCAACTAAAATATTTGTAGCTTCAACATCTTCTGGAAGCTTTTTTTGCAATCGTTTATTCTCTTTTCGCGTTCTTTCAGTTAACAATAATTCCAAATCTTTAATGTTTGATTTTGGTTGCTCTTTTTTTTCATTTTTTGTAGTATTTTTGGCCTGTCGACGTAATAATATCTGACGCACCAATGGACCATTTTCATCTTTCAACTGTCCCGTTTTGGTTAGCTCAGTGATAAACAAATCTATAATAAAAAATAAAGGAATTGATAATGGTAATCAAAAATTTTAAAGAAAAATTTGTTTACCTATAACGTCTGTGATGGATTCTGCATGGACATCAAAGAATACGGAACCATAATAAAAATATTCCCTGTAAAAAATTTTTATGAAAGTAATAAAAAAAATTCTTTTTTATACTTTAATTGAAAAAGTGCATTTGCGCTAATTACAGGAAGATGAGGCTTTGACCATCTCTTTCCCTCTTCATCAAGGACTTCTTGAAATTTTACCCAACGTGTTGATTCTTGCCAACGTCCAATATTTTCTTTTTTATCAGTAATAACATATTGATCTAGTTCACAAAAAACTGCTGGAACATCGTCAACTTCTTCTTCAAAAAATAATGCATGACTTTGTGCAGCTAAAAGTTTTTTTTGTTATTACTCAGCTATGATTTTGCCTCAATAAAACAATAAAAAACGACTTTTTCATGTTCATAAATTTTTTTCCTAAAATTGTTATTTAAAACACAGAATACGGTGAAAAATTTTTAAGCTCAAAATGTCAATCATTGCCCCATTTAAATCAAACAAAAGGTTGCAGCTGTCGTTTTTTTATCGACATTAATGATTGTACCTTTTTGACTTATGGGTTAAAATTATTACAAAGTTTTATATAAAATATTTATAAAACCAAACGCTAAATTACAAAAGCTTAATGCTTTGAATTAAAACTATAACCAAAAGTTTTGGGGAAAAAATTTTGGTGCGAAATTTTTGTCTCGGGTATGTGTCATAAAATAAGCCTGATGATTGCTCATGAGCATTTATCTATGGTGTTTTTTACCAAAACATTTACACGGCTTTTTTTAACTTTTGATCTATTTAATGTAATTAGAAATATAAAATAAAAGAAGACCTTGATGTTTCGAATTGTGTCTCAAAACATTGAGGTCTTCTTTTATGTTTTCTTTAACATTTAAAACAAAACTTACGAATTTTGCTTAACCTTCTTTCCGTTAATTTTTTCCATATATCAGCCCTTTCAGTATCTGTTATTTCAAGTTCAGCAGCAGATTTTGGTTCATTCATAATTGATCTTTGTCTAAAATTCAGCAAGCATGAACGTTGTACTAAAAACAGAAATAATTCTTTTTATTACGTTTTTTTCTGCTTTTCCCATTTTAGCGAAAAAAATAGTGTCGTTATCAGCACAATGTGAAAGATTAAAATGGCTCATTTTTTTGCTGCTTGAAACATTAAAATAATGATCGTCTTTATTTATGCAATTTTTTCTCTCCCTTATAAGACAATTTACTACAAAAACAAAATTTTTTTTTTTAAAAGATTTATTCATGACTAAAATTGACAAAATTATCGTTTTCCATTATAGTAGTAGTATGTGGTGTAAGGATATCCATTGTTGTTGTTATTGCTGTTATATCCGCAATTACTGCATCCGTTTGATGGATTATAATATCGATATCCATTATTGTTGTTGTTATTATTGTTGGGATAGTAATAGGTTCGATAGCCGTTGCTGTTGCTATTATAATTGTATCCATTGTTGTTACTGTTGCCATTAGGATTGAGCTTAAAAATAGAAAATTTTTCAAAATATGTTTAATTTGAAATTTTTTTTGTGTTCTAGAATACAAATTTAGGTTTTACTTACATAGTAAACAGTCCAAGCAGAATCTGCAATCTGCATGCAACATGATAACAAAAATACAGTAACGATCAAGCTAAAGTGAAAATATAATTATGCTATTTTAACAAAAAATTCTTCGAAAAAAACTTACAAAACAGCTCCTTTCATTGTTATGCTGTATGTGTTTCAGCTTCAACTAATTTCAATGTTTTAACCTTTACCCTCTTTTAAACTTTTTATTTAAAGCCCGCCTTAGAGATCTTCGACACAAAATTTTTGTCTACTTTTTGTTTCAAGCGTTAAACGCAAATTTGTGTGCAAAGTTTGTTTGTGTCAACAAGTTTTTTAAGCAGAAAGTAATTTTACTGATTTTTTTTAAAGCATAAAGTTAAATGTAAACAATTTGCTTATGAGAAGTTTATTTACTTTTAAAACAAAAAAAGAATTTTTTAAAGAAGTATGGACAAAAAAAATGTTATTGGAATTTGCCAAGATCAAGGAAAAGCACGATTATTGTTGGATGTTTGTTCATAGAGATTAGGAGAATATGGTCGAGGTTGGACACGGATATCATTGCCTTGCTTATCAGTAGCAGGTAAAGTTTGGGGATGTTCATAAAAACCAACTCCACGTTTTCCAAGGATGTAGTAATATGAAGGATAGTAGTAACCGTATCCCCCATAATAATATTGAGCTTGTGATTGCTCTACGACAAGTGCCATAATAAAAGCAAAAAGAAAGAATGAAAGTCTAAAAACATTTAAAATCAAAAAAAATTATTAAAAAAAGGAAGAATCTTTGAAGACAATGAACACAAAACTGATTCAATTATTTGACGCTTATTCATTTACTTTCGGATTGAAGTAAAAAAACACTTACAGTTTTCCAGAAGCCATTTTAACATACAAAAATGTTTGTTATGATTTACTCCAAAAACTTTCCATTATTTTTATACCCCATAGCAAAAATAAACATAGAAGTTGTTTATTGACATAATCTATGCAAAATCGTAACTTTATGGGAGCATTTTATGTAACCTTTGTTATAATATAATGCTTTCAGGATCGTGAACAAACAAGTTTGCACAAAAATATTATTTGCATTTAATTCCCAATACTTATAGTATAGTATATTAAATTTTTTACATCAAAAAAGCCTGTTTATAGAAATTTTTCTGATTCCGAAAATGTCTTGAAAGAAAAATTAAGTTTGACTTTTTTAAATTTTTTTACGTGGATCTCAACTTGATTTTGTTAAGTAAACAATCACAAAATGGTCGCACAAAAGACAGCGTAGTGCCGAAAATCCTGAAATTGTTTCTTTTTAGAGAAAAAAAACTCACAAAGTTTTTGGTCTTGGACAAAACAAAAAAATATGACTCAAAGAAGATCATCGGCCTGTAAAAAAATTTAAAGATTCGCGCCTCAACAAACATCGCCGCCGCCGTCATAGCGGCCAACTGATTCATATAATGAAAATATGAAGAAAAATTATAAAAACAATTACATAAAGCAAATTTTTTTCTTCTTTTAAGAGTTAAAACTTGTAGAACAAGGAATATAGTTGTGTTTGTGATTTTAAGCAGCACTGATATGATTAATCGTTCCAGAATAACTACTGTGGGAGTTGGCGCTGCCCTGATTTGGAAAAATTTATTCAGATCGCAAAATTGTGGT
>CABFKO010008040.1:0-10755 GCA_901766855.1 Panagrolaimus sp. ES5
TTTCGGTATTTCGATTTCGGCTCTTTGGATTTCGATTTCGCGGAACTCTGCTGTCCAAAAATTTTGACAAGCTTTTTGAAAAACTTTTTTACACAAAACTTACGGCGGTAAAATTTCGCACAATAACCGATCCGTTTGTTCTTGAGCTTCAACAAGCATGGCACCTCTTTCTGCAACAATTGACTCCAAATTTTGTGCATGTTTTTCATTCATTCGAATCATTTGATCAACCAAATTTCCTTTTGTTGATTGAAAAGCTGCTGAAATAACTTGGGAAATTGCTCGAACTTTTGGTCGTTGTGATGGAACTGATTTCCAACATTCTTCCATTATTTCAACCAGCGTTTTTTCTTGTGGCGTAAAATCTTCAATTAAAGGTCGAAGGCTATCATTTGCAATTTTATGAAAGAGTTCTAAAAATAATATGATAATATAAATTGATTTTATAAGTAAATACCTTTATGACCATAAGTAGTTTTTTCATAAGGACCAATACGAAATAGAATTTGATAAAGGATAATGCCAAAACTGTAAAGATCACCATAATGATCTCCTCGGGGATATGATTTACCAAGGGCAACACCTTGAAGATGTTCAGGTGCAATGGCATAATATACTGTAAAAAATTTTATATTAATTTTTATAGTCAACTTTTGATTTTATTTTATTTTTAACTAAAATTATGCGGTAAAATTTTAATTATTTTACAGTAATTTGTTTTAAAACTTACATTCAAATGGAATATTTTCAATAACTTTTAAATTATTTGATTCAATTAAATTATGCAATAATTTTGTAACACCAAAATTTGTTAACTTTAAAACCCAATTTGCATCAATTAAACAATTTGATAAACTTAACAATCCATGATATCCAACAGGACTTTTATGAAGATATCCTAGCCCCTTTAAAATATCCCTTAAAAATGCAGATCGAAATGTTTCATCCAGCTTAAAATCTGAATCAAACACATAATCTTCAAGGGAAGCACGTTCAACCAAATTATGCAAAATATAAAATTTATCTCCATCATTATAACAAATTCCAATAAAATTTGTTAGATTATCATGATTTATCCGTTTTAAATCCATAATATAATTTAGCTCATCTTTACCAAATCGAATATGTGACATATGTTTTAAAGCAATAAATTCAGCCTTTGTTGTTTCAAGAATTGCATAAGCTGGAATTTGTCGACGTTTGCTTGAAAGGGTTGTTGCATCTGGATTTCCGCCCTTCCCTTTCACAGATGATTGCTTATTTTCAATAACTTTTATTGAAGTTCTCACAATTTTCCAATGCATTCGAAATGCATCTAAGCGGCGTCTGCAAAAAGTAAAAAATGTGATCAGAAGAGATTTAAGATGTTACAGTAGCCGGGATTTAAAAAATGTTTTAAAAAATGGTTACTGTCACTTTTAATAAACAATATGACAGTAAGCATATTTTTACAATTTTCTCTTTTTAGGTTATTATTATTTAAAAAATCTAAGTCACAAAAATTTTTAAATTATAACAAAAATGAAATCAAATTATTAATTATCACATTTCTATTACTAAGCTCTTAAAAATCAATTTTTTTTGACAGTTACTTAATTTTTGCTGTTTTCGCCTTTTTTTATTACTGTCATTAAAAATATTTTTAATCATTCAAAAAAGCTTACTGTCGTCGGTAGAAGAAGAACATGATCATAATTGCAATTAGAAGAATGGCAACTCCTCCGCCAATAATATATGGAACATAATTAACACAGCCCCCATTATAAACACATGGATCCAAATTGGGATTTCGAGTATTATTCCATATTTTATCATTTACCGAAGTAAGCGAAACTTCAAAGCATCGATTTTGAACGCATGTTGTTTTTGTAAAATATGCCATATATGCTACTTGTAAAGTGCCATTCTTATTTTGCCATGAAAGAGAATATTGTGGAAGTCGAATTCCAGCAGCATCAAATTCAATTGGACCATATGGAAATTGAGTGATTTGTGTAGATTTGAAAGCATTTGCCACAGATGTTCCTGTCATTGAACCAGCTTGTCGGACTCCAACACAAACGCCATAACATGCCAAATATGTCATGTAATATTCATGAAAGAAATCCTAAAATATGCAAATTTTTCAATATCAAAAAAACTGCTAATCTTAAAACTTACACTATTATACCCTGCTGTCTTATTTGTGAAAGCAGCATTTATTAAAGCATAATTTGGATAATCAGGTGTTAACTAAAAATACTTAGATTGTTTTTAATATCTCTTAAAGTATGCAAATTTACCATTAAAACCGTTGAAGCTGCAGTCTTTAAACTTTTGGCACAATATTCCGCAACATTATTACAAATTAAAACTACCGTATAATCTTGCCCTAATGAAGCTAAATTTAATTTATCCACTGCTCGCGTTAGCTCAACAAATGTCCCATCAATTACGATTACTGTAAAAAAAGATTGATTAGTTTTAAAAGTGTTTTTGGCGTACGGTAGAAAACAAAGATTTAAAAAATAAAGTTTGTATAAAGTAATGATATTTAGAAATTCCCTGCGGAATATTAAATTTCGAAAATACGCAATTTATCCTAACAGGAAAACCCAAACTTTGGAAATAAAACTATTAAATTTTCAAAGTTCTTTAATTTTTTTGTATATCAAAATTCTGTTTTTTTAAAGATTTTTTACAAATTTTGTTATTTTTGAAGAAGAATTTGTTATTATTGTTGGTTTTTTTTATGTCGCAAAATTAAATCAGCTCGAAGCAGGGCTGTCAAATCCGGCCGGCCTGGCCGAGAATTTTAGAGCAATTCTTTGTTTTTCACGTTATAAAAATAAAAAATATAGAGCCGGCCGAAAAATTTAAAGCCGCAGGCCGGCCGGGCTAAGAATTTTTGGGCCGCAGCCGCTGCCGGCCGTCATTTTCAGCCGGATTTGACAGCCCTGGCTCGAAGGTGTCTCCAATCGCATTGAGATCTCCATTGAAAGTTGCTCAAAAAAGTTGATCAGAAATGCGTGTGCCCTTTTAATAAATTTTTTCAAGTTTTTCAAAACAACCTAAAAAACTTGCATTTTGTTTCAGTTTTCATTTTATCAATATTTGAAACCATATTACTCCAATTTGCTTCTTCCATTGCTAAAACATTTGTAATATTTATTGTGCTTATTTGTTTTAAATATTCTTGAATTCCAACATATAATGGAACATTTTTCATATTTGTTTGTTTTGGACCAACCAATACCATCTGTAAAAAGCATTTTTTTTTTTAATTTTAAAGATTTTGAATAAATTAAAAACAAACTTTGCTTTCATTCAAAATAAATGCCAAAGATTTGATAGTTAAAGCAATTGAAATTGCTGTGGTGTCATCAAATTGAATTGAAGTTGGATAAAGAGCTGAATTAAAAATGCCCAAAGAATTTCCAGATCGAAGAAAAACTGGAATATTCCAAAAATATGAAAGCCTTGCAATTTCTTGCGTTTCAACATTGCAATCATCAGCGATTAAGGCTCGAATTGCTTTTCGATAAACCATTTCTCCAGCATTCGCGGTTCCCGTCGCTTTAAAACTATTATCACAACCGGTGGCATTATAAAGACTGGAAAAATGAAAGTATTAATTTTTATCTCATTTTTTAAATAAGATATCACAAAAATAAAATTAAGCAAAAGTGAATGTCCTTTTTTCAATCACATTTTTATACATAATCTTTTTTGATTCGCTGCTCACCAAAAAAGTGAATGAAAAAACAACAATACCTTTTAAAGGGAGTGTCGACGACAAGCAAAAAAAAATTCCCTGATTTTCGACAAGTTGTTGACGAACGTTCAGCAATAAGAAATGCATCGTGTGTTTTTTTTCGTGTCAAAACATACTTGTTGCGGGTGAAATTTTTATTTTGCTTGTCGTCGACACTCCCTTTAACTGGTTTTTACGACTTGATGTAAGCAAAAATTTGTTAAAAATGCAACTCCTACGAATTTTTGATATCTGATTTTCAACATCTGACATAAATATTTATCGTTAAAAATGAGATTCATATTTTTAAAATAGCTCAAAAAAATTCAAATTCATAAAATTGTACAATTAGTGCCAAAAATGTTTCCGCTCTTTTAAAAACTTACATTACAGGTTGTGTACAAATTCCTGCAGCTCTTGCATCTTTTAACGCAATATCACAGATGCTAATAATCATTGGATCATTATCAATAATTCCAACAGCCATTGCATCAACAAGCTGACCATGGGAAGTTTTTAAAAACATTAAAACTACTGTAACACATGTTACAGCATTCAAAAAGATAAGTTTCATTTTAAAACTCATAAAATTTAATCATAAAAATTGTGGTAATAAAAATAAAACTTTTTCACATTAAAAAATGAAGAAGATTCACAGCTGCGTAAAGCTTTGAAAAAAAAATTGAATGTGCTTTTACGTTACCAAGGGGACGAAGCTCTTTTTTTTATTAAATATTATTTAAAAGCATAGGTAATAACTCGTCTTCAATTTGACTTCTTTTTTACCTTCTTTTTTTTCTGTTATTGAATTTAAATGCTAATAACGGCTGGCTTACATGTATGTCGTTAACTTCACAACAAGTCTTTGAAAAGATTGTGTTTTTATGGCAATAACTATAATTATTTACAAAAAAGTTTTTTTTATCAGGTTACTGTATTGAAAATAATTTGAAACAAATATTATTTTATGCTTTTACAGAAGTTAAAAATCAATTAAATGCTTGAAAAACAAGATTTTAACAGCGAAATTAAAAAAATTAATATGGCAGTGACAGTCATATTTTTCGAAAAAAAACTTAAAAAAAAGCACGACATTTTAATTATTGCTTTCAAAAGGCTTTTTAAATTACAATTTAAGTTGTATTTTTGAACTCACACATTTGCCATTGAAAGGATGGCATTGACAAAAGTTGCCAAAATTAATCAGATTTCAAAGAAAGACTTTGAAAAATTTTATTTACAAAAAACAAAAAAGTACATTTAAATTTACAAAATGATATTTCAAGCAATGATTTGTTTTTTTTTACAAACACGCTGCAAAATAAACCAGTAATAATATTTAAAATTTTTTAAGTATTAATCGGGCCACGTAAAAGGGGATCACCGGTAATTGTTGGAATAACGAGGTCATCCATATTTGGTAAAACGATATGTTTTGCAAGGATTAATTTAACATTTGATTCCATAAAATCGCTAAGCTTTGAAATATCAATTGTTCGATCACCAATTTGTGGAACAGTTTTTATCTTCATTTCAGGGGGTGATCGAAAACCATACCTAAAAGATTACGGTATTCAACAATATTTAAAAAAAATTTCAAATGTTACTGTTTTTAAAAAATTATTTTTTAATATTGTAAATTAAAAACACACATTAAAGTATCAAAAAAATACAGTATATTTTCACTTACCAAATTCGATCAGATGGTGGCGAAGGAATATTTACAGCTAAAGTGCCATGAACATATGAAACATCGACATTAATTGTAATAGTTTTTGCAGAAATTTTTTCAATAGTTTTTCGAATTTTTTTAATTTCTGTAACTTTTTTTGCTAATTTTGAATGAACAATTCGATCCGCAATTCCCAAAAGTTTTCTTGCAGTCTTTTTTCCAGTTTTCTTTTTTGAACGTACTTCAATCTTTGTTCCAAAATCTTCATCCGGGGATAGCTCAGGTGAAAGGGGGACATCTTCATCATAATATGCATTTGGAGTATTTCTCATTGATAACATTCGACCAGCATGTAGGCCATCAGTACTTGGAGCCATTAAAGTTGGATCAGGATTTGTTTGAATTTTCATTATATCACAATGTGTTTCCATTGTCATTTTCATACTTCCTTCATATAAAATTTCTACATCCAACCATATTCCCCATTCATCAACGGAAGGTGAAAATATTTTTGTTACTTTTGGCACTGCTGTTCCCATATCAATATTTGTTAAAACTAATTCATCCATAAAATGTGGCAACTGAAAAAAGGAGAGATTTAATTAGTTTATGCAAATTTTGGCACTTCAGATGTCTGAGGGATATACAAATACTCCCAAAAATTTGGGTATTTAATAAAATTCACTGTAAAATACACAATGAATTTAATTTTTATGCAAATTTTGAAGATTTTAAGAGATAAAATTAAACTCCATTCCAAGGACCGATGCCAATAAAAGGATCTTTTTAAACTCAGAAAAATTTTTGCCTTTAACAAAATTTTGAAATCGAAATTAATCGAAATTAATCGAAATTTTTGCAAATGGTCTTGCACACAAAAAAAAGCTTACATGAAGTGTTGCAATTTTTGTTTGTGCCTTTTTTCGAATTAAATCAATCCATCCATCATCCCTTGCCAGATCATAAAAAATTCTTGTTGTAAGCAAATTTGCAACAACCACAAAATCACTTGTCGCAAAATGTGCCGGTTGATTCCAAAATTGCTTTCCTAAATCCATTATAACAAAATTTTCTGGCTGCCGAATGATGCTATTCCATAAAAAGGAGCCACTTGCTTCAGAGCGATTATCATTAACACTTGTCAAAATATTATTTAAAAGTCGATTAAATTCAATTTCTTTAATTAAATATAAATAATATTCACGATTAAAAGATTTTGGTAGATTTGGTTTTGTTCCAGGTGCATATAGCTTTTCCACATTTGACATGGATTTTGTGCAATATTTTGTACAAGTTTTTCGTAAAACATGAAACCATCTTTCTTTTTCTCGTGCAGTTCGAGCAAAAAGATAAATATTTCGAGAGGCTGGAGAATTTGGGCCAGGGAAGCAACGTTGAAGTCGATCCAATGGTGATGAAATTAAATTTCCAGCTGATAAAGAACGACGTAAACCAACCATTTTTTCTAAAAATGTTAATTATTTTATTTTGTATACTGTATTTTTTGATATCAGGTCACTGCAAAATCGAAAATCGAAATTTTAGTCTTGCCGAGAAAAAAAATTTTGATTGAAAAATTAAAAATTTTTACTTTTTCAATATTGATTTTTTTTAAAAGACCAATTTCGATTTTGCAGATCTTTATCTCATATACATATCTTACCATTTGATGCAATTGAAACATTATCATCATCATAATATCCTCCATCAGAATTATAGCCCATTTCAATTTCTGACGACTGTCGAGTAAAACGTTTTGCACGAGATGGAGCATAATTTTCTGAATCTGATGAAGATGTTGAAGAAACTGAAGAACGTCGGCGAGATCGACGACTCATCTTTTGCTTTTTAATCATCTTTTTTACTTTACTGATTGGATTATGATGATGATGTTTTTTTTGATCACCTTCAAAAACTTCTTGCTGCAATTTTAAAAATCTTTCTTCATTTCGAGAATGCACTTCACAATCTGGTGAAGCAAGCTTTATGCAAATTGGATATCGACGACTAAACCATCGATTTCGGGCCAAATCTTGTGGGCGCAATTTTACCTTAAAATACACATATTTTAAAATTTGCATAAAAACATTTTAAAAATTTTTAAAACTTACAACTGCATTTGTTAAATCATAAATACTTTCAGAAATTACAATCGGATCTTCATTCAAAAATGTTGGATCATCATGAAAAGCATGTTTAAGCATATTTTTTTCAGGTCTTTGAATTTTTAGCATAGTTCCTTCCAGGCGAACTTGAACAGGTTGAATTTCATTGTAATGAAATGTGCTAATATTATATGGTTCATTAAGGATATTCATCCAGCCTATAAAAAGTATATGGTAGATGCAAATTTTTGATTAGTTATGTAACAATACCCTTGTGAACTTTTTGAAAGCAATCTTCTTTCAAACTTTCTTGTCGTAATTCTTCTAATCTTTCTTTTTTAAATATTGGATCTTCTTCATTTGGTTCAATTGGATCCGAAACATAATATAACATGAACAATGTTAAACAAGTATAAACTCCAAATAAAAAACCAGAAATAAATACTAAAAAGGATACGGTAGATTTTTAGAAAAATTTTTTTGGGGGTTAAATTTTCTAATAAAAAAACTTACATGGAAAAATAAAATATGAGATCAATAAAAATGCTAAACCAAAATATCGAGCTTGTGAAAGTGGTAAACGATTATATCGATCAAAGATATCAGTTAAAAATCCATTGATATCTTTTTGGGTTGTTGATTGAGATTCAAAGTTTTTGGGTTGACTCTAAAATATTAAAATTTATGCAAATTTTTTAAGATATTGAAAATTTTTGCTTACATTCATTGATGACATAGAAAGGGCATCAGCGGTTTCCAAATTATTTGATGGTGTTAATGAATATGCACTTGCTGAAGTAACAAGTGGTGGATCAATTTTTTGTTGTTGCTTTGAACGTTCCAATGAAAATAGCGGCTCTTTTTCTGGTGGTAGCAATATTTCAGATTCTGGTAAAATTACTGCTGGTTCAGCTTTTACAATTTCTGGTACGACAGTATTTTTTGATAAAACTGTTGGAGTAATTGTTTCATCAATTTTTTCACCATCCAAATATATATCTGATTGTACCACCGGTGGTTCAGATTTATGCTGATGAACAATTTTTTCTTTTATAACAACTATATTAAAAAAATTAATATTGTATTAAAGAGTGAAATTGATAAAAACTTACTTCCAAAATCAGTTTCTGGAGGTTGTGTTTTGTTTTTTGTTCGAAGATTTGAAGATGTTGTTGCTGCAAGGGTTGCCTTCTGAAAAATAAATATTCCAAATGTTAGTAACATTACGTTACTTATAATTTTAAAAACTATTTAAATAAAATTTAGCTAGTTTTTTAAGCTTAAAAGTGGTCTTTGAAAAATATATAAGCGTTAAAAATTTCAGAAATCAAACATTGAAAAAAAAATATTCTTATCAGAGTACTCAAAATGCAAAAAAAACATCAAAATAATTTTCCTTTTAACATACTTTTTGTTTCCACAATCAAAAAACAAAATTTATTGGAGGTGAAAAGATTTTGAAACAAAAACTGTTGATAAAATTTTTAACAAAAAAAGAAGAGAAAAAAGGTGGTAAAAAAATTGAAAAATAAAGGGCTTGGCGTTTTGGAAAAATGTTTTTAAAATTTTATTATTTATATGTTTTGACTTACAACATTTTGAATAGAGGCTTCATCATCTGCATCTAAATAGGTTTCTTCAACTTGGACATTAGAGATATTATCGTCATCACTCCATTGCTGACTTTTTCGATGAGTGTTCACATGGCATTCTAAATATTTAATAATTTTGCTTTTTGTTAATTATAATAATAAATTTAAGAATGCTTTAGTTTCTGAGCTCAAATTTGAATTCTAAATTTCTTCTTACTTGTATGTGCAAGCGGGGTATAACCCGGTTCAACAGGATACCCTGGTTCCATTATCCAAAAATAATGTTACAAAATAAAGAAATGAAATTTTATCGATTTTATGCTGAAACGGTAAAATTATAATTTATTGTTAAAACGATAATTAAAATCTGGTGTTTTTAAAGCATTCAAAAACGTAATTAAAGAATTTAGGAATATTGTTGCAGTAATTTTATCAGAAAAAAAATTTTAATTAGATTCTACGAATGCAACGTAAAAAAATTTTTTACACGCCAAAATTTTAAAATAATATATTTTAATATTATTTCAATGAAAACTGTTAAAAAAAGCTGTCATTAAAAAAAACAACAAAATTTTTTACAAAAATGAGTAAAAAATAACAGATCTTTTCACTATTTTTTGTTCATATGTTTTTTCTCCACACAACTCATACCAAAGACGCCAATGATTAAAAAACACAAATAAATAAATAAACAAAAAAAAAAGAACGAACGAAATACATTTTTTAAAAGACAACAACCATGAAGGACAAATTCTCTCTGAGCAACCACCAAAGAAAACATTGAAAAAACTCTAACATTTATTTTTTTTTCACATTTTTCAAAGCAAAAATAGACAGAGATACAAGTGTGTGTTCGACACTTATTCATGAAAGGGAAAAAATGGAGGATGCAAGTAAAAACATGAAAAAAAGAGAGAAACAGAGAAATAAAAAAACGAGGATAAAAAAAGCGTTTCTAAGCAATTTATTGTGTTTTTTTTGTTTTATACTTTTCCGATACAAAAAACAATATTCTGATTCATCAGAAAAAAAAAATGTTTTTTAATTTATGGAACAAGAAAATATTTGCTAGAAAAATAGAGAGTGAAAAATAATTTTGCCATAAATAACAATTGACAAATTGTAAAGCTTTGGGGTTTCTCCGATTACAGTATACCTTTGTGAAGCATGGTTGTCTCTTAAAATTTTGTTCAAAGTTTTAATTAAAAAAATGGTTAGAATAATAACTTGTTTTTTTTCTTCTTTAAAAACCCTTTCTTTTTAAATTTTTGAAAAAAGTTATTTTAAAGCCCATTTTTGGAATTTTTGTAAGCTAAATTTCATTTTTCTTTGATAAAAAACGCCGTTTTTAAAAGGAATATTAGATCGTAATTTTTATTAAAACTCTTGCTACAGAATAAGCTAAAACCATTTTTATATTATTATTTATCAAATATCTTTCATGTATTCATCAAGTCGTTTAACTTGTTTTCCATCTTGGTCAAAATTTTTTGGGGCAAGCCATGAAGAAATAGCTTCATTAATTTTTGGCCATTCTTTGTCAATAATTGAAAACATGCAAACATCATAATTTCGACCTTTAATTACAACATCTTGTCGTAAAATGCCTTCAAAAGTAAATCCATATCGATAGGAAGCAACTTTTGAACGTTC
>CABFKO010008074.1:0-12920 GCA_901766855.1 Panagrolaimus sp. ES5
ATTATTTATATAAATTTGAAATAATTAAAAATATTTCTGCAGAAAAATAAAAATTTATTGGAAAAACTTTCATTTTTTGCTCATTTTCTCTAGAGATATTAAAGGTCGGCCTTCACTTGCTTCAAGTGCCGTCATCACTTAAAAGCTTCCGATCAAACATAATAGGAGTGAGTGATGGCACATGCTCCCTTGGAGGAAAGGTTAAAAGTTTCAAAGGCGGTGAAAAAAAAGATTAAAGAAAGCCAAAACAAAGAAAAAATCCCAAAAAATAGAAAAACTGTATGAAGGTGTGTTTTTAGGCAATAACCAAAAAAATAGTAACAAAAATAAAATTTTATAATGATACTTTTTTTTGCCATTCTTTTTTTCTGTTCATGATTTTTTTGAGTCAAGGTAAAGCTGAAGAAAAATGGATTTACCAAATCTGTTGACTCGAAAAAATATAAATAAAAATGGTGGAGATTATTTAAATGGAAAACCATTGGATTTGGAGCGAAGAAAAGATATCATTGAAAGATATCAAAATGGAGAAAGGTTTGTGATTTAAGGCTTCTGAAGGTGCGATACAGTGAAGATTCATAAATTTTAGAGTAACATCCATTGCTGCAGAACTAAAAGTTACTCATGGAGTTGTGTCAAAAATTATCAAACATTACAACAAAACTGGATCCTTCCTTCCAAAACAGGTATATTAATTTTTTATCACTTATCCGCTTATATCCCCTTTATCTAATACCTAATCCCATCTTCCATTTTTCAAAATTCAATACCTTATATTTTTTAGCGTTCAAATCCAACTGAAAGAAAAAAAGCTAAACAAAAAGCGATAAAATTTAGCGTTGATAAAATTTTGGATACAACTTCTTCATCTTCAGATCCGCCAAAACGACCCAGAAACCTTTTTGCTCCGGAACAGCTTGAAATTCTGGAAAAATATTTCGCAGTTAATCCATATCTTGATGCTGAAACGAAAACAGAAATTTTAGAGAAGACAAAATTAAGTGATAAAGAAATTACAGTAAGTTTTCGAAAAAGAAAATGGCACAAAAAAAGTGTGACATATTTATTTTCAAAACTTGCTTTGCACAGCTAAGTTCTTTTCACAATTTTTGACACGATAAAATCCTTTGGCAAAATTTCAGACATGGTTCACAAATAAAAGAAGTCGATTGAGAAAGCAGCTCCTTGATACTTCAAGTTCATCATCCGCGGCTTCTGAAACTTCAATATCTTCTACAAATGGTTCCAATTTATCAACTGATAGCATCCCTTATTCTTCTTCCACTTCCTCTTCAAATCAAAGTTCTTTTATTGCTGTACCTGAATCTCCATCAATTCTAGTTCCTGACACCAGACCGATTATCCCAAATCCTGCATATATCCCGCCTTCACCTTTACCTCCCTTACTATCCCATATCCAGTCATTGCAACATTTACAACTTTTATCAAATATGATTCAACATGCCTCTTTTTTAAATTTTATGCAACAAACTTTACAAAACTCAAATATTTCTTAATCTTTTTAATTTCTTTTTTTATTGTTGTAGTTTTTCTAATTTTTGCCAAATGTACAGTAAAATATTATTTTTTAATTTTAAAATTTACAGTATACTTTAAATTTAAAAAGCTTAACACAATTTGCTAGATCAATAATTTGTCCATATTTCTTTGGAACAATATTGGGCGAGGAGCTAAACACAGGTAAAACAAAATGAAGTAAAGTCATTGCTGCGTTATCAATTTTCATTTTTGACAAGAAAAAAACTTGTTAAAAAATACTGACGTTGAATATTTTATTTCATCATCACAAATTTTTCGTCATAACTAATATTCGTAATTTTTTACACTAAGCTAGACAAAAAAATTGAAAATTATTTTTATTTATTTTTGAGTTTATGCTGATTCATTTTAACGAAAACAAAAAAAAAGTAAGCATACGTGTACAAAATAAAAACACGAAGAAAAAACGTTTATCTTCAGTGTTACAATTTCAAGTATAATAACAGATTTCTGAATTCTTAATTTTCCTTTTTTGGTAAAAATAATTAATTAATTTTTAGCTCTTTTTAGAAAATGGGAAACAAGTTTACAAATTTATTTGACAGGTTTTTTGGAAAAACAAAAGCAAAGATTTTGGTCATCGGTTTAGATGCTGTTGGAAAAACGACATTTTTGTATAAATTAAAGACACCAGAAATTGTAATAACTATTCCAACTATTGGTAAATTTAAATATTACTTGTTAGCATATTTTTATTTACATATTTTTTAAGGTTTTAATGTTGAAACAGTTGAATACAAAAATATTGAATTTACAATTTGGGATGTTGGAGGTGGAGATAAATTGCGGCCATTATATCATCATTATTACCAGAAATCAGATAGTGTAATTTTTGTTATTGATTCTGCTGATCGTGAAAGAATCGGAGAAGCGGCAGAATTTTTGCATAGCTTTTTTAATGAAGAAAAAGTTCAAGGTGCAACTTTGTTGATTTTTGCAAACAAACAAGATTTACCAAATGTAATGAATGTTGAAGAAATTAAAGAAAAATTGAATTTGAAAACTTTAAAAACTCAAAAATGTCATATTCAAGGTTGTTGTGCGGCTTCTGGTGATGGAATTTATGAAGGATTGGATTGGCTTTCACATCAGCTAATCAATCCCTCTTTAAAATAATGTGTTTTTTTACTTAATTTTTTTAATAAATTTATCGTTTTTAAGTTCTTTTGAGATTCTTTGAAAATTAGAAATTCGTCAAAGTAACAATGGCAATGATAATAAATATTATAATATAATAACAATTTAGTGATGAGCAGAAATAGACACATTAGTCAACTTTGGTGGACGTCGTTTGCTACTTATGGAAAAAAATACTTTAATTTAGATTTTTTAAGCTTTCTGATGATCCATATTTAAAATTGAATAGCACACGGATCCCACCAAAGTAAACAAGTTTGTCCAATTTTGCTGTTAAAAAGTTCCTGCTTTTTTTGTAAAACTTAATTGACCAAGACATTGTGAAACAGCTGGTGCTGCTGACGCATTTAAATGTTATACTCTTTTCAGACAAACACTATTTTTAGCTTAGAATGTGTGCGTACAAGCAAGCATTTAGTTATTTTTAGAAAAAAACAGCAAAAAAAGAAAATAAAGTAGACACGGAATTTTTAAGCAATGAATAGTTGACGTCATTGAAAGTGCTTTTTAAAGAATACTTTTTTTATATTAGTGTTGTTAAAAAATTGTTTTAACTATACATGTAAATTTGTAATAAAAATTAACAAAAAAATATGTATGTAAATCATCATGAAAATCTAGAATATGCTCTTAGTGAAGATGATCCAAACACACCTATTTCAGCTTGGGTAAATAAGTATAAAAATATATTTTAATTTTCAATTTTTTAAACAATGCCATAAACATTTTTCAGGAAGCATTCCGCATTGTATCACTTGTGATTATGACCATAGTTATTATCCCAATTTTTGCAATGACAACTGTAATTCGATATTATACTTTTTTGGATCCAGCTGCATATTCTGATCCTTGTAATTTCACAGGTTTAGAATCATTGAATCATTTGCGAAATTTAAATAATCAAAAAGATGAATACAATCGTGTTTGTTTTTTTTTTGTTGTATAAAAAAGCTAGGGCAAAACAGCAACACTTATTTGTCGCTTTCATTTAATGAATTCAAATAATTTATTAACAGTAAGAACATTTTTAGATATTAAAAAAAGATACATGGAAGAATGACGTCGGTGGAATGAGAATCCATGAAATAGAATATGCACGGCAAAGAAAACTAGAAATTATGAAAGAAATAAATGTACAAACTGAATATCGGCAAAAATGTGCAGGAATAAATATTCGAAAAGATCAAAAAAATATTATGGAAAAGCCACTTTTTTGGTTAACTTGGTTATTTCGATTTGGCTCAATTTTAGTCTTAATTTATGCTCTTATTTTGTATAAATTTCGAAAAATAATGGAAAGATTTCTTAGACTGTCGATTCTTACTGCTGATTTAATTATTTCAACTTTTATTTGTGCTGGATTCTCTCTGAGTGATTATCTTTTTATTAAAAATTTTGATGAAAAATTAATTGATTTTGGATACTGTTTGCTTTGTTATTTTAGACACTATTATAACCAAACGTGACTCCCCATGATACAACATTTGTCACATTTATATCCCCTTTATTCATGTTGCAATCCGAATATAAATTTTTATAAAAGATTAATTTTATAAAAAAAAAATTATTTGATAAAAACCAATGACAAAATCATAGAATTCATGTTAAAAAATGATGAATTATTTCAAATATGCAAAAATAAATGATGTTAAAAGTGCCATGAAATGATAAGAAGAAATGCATCCATTATTTTTCGGCGTTGTTCGAATTACTGTAGCCGGTGTTGAAGGTGATGTTGCTGTGTTATCACTTACAAGCACATCAAATCCATATTCAATTCGAAAAGCTGTATTTTGGGAAGATGAAATATAAAAAGCTGAAGTGTTTGTAAAATAACTTTCATTTGGAGTAAATCTGTAAAAAATAATTAATTATTTGAAACAAGGTTGCATTTAAAAAACATACGTATGAGTTTCGTTTGTTGAATAATTTTGAAATGTAACATTTGCATTTTGGGGTAAATCTTTTACAACAAAGTTTGCAGAAACTGCATTGTTTAAATGAAAAGAATAAAGAGTTGAAGCAATAAAAAAGTTGGACAAGTTTGTTCCACTGTAAATTGGTGAAACAAGAATTCCTTTTCGTTTATCATTTCCTTCTTTAATGTATGCTAAAAAAGTATTTTGTATTTTGATTTTACAAAATTGTTGAATCTTTTAATTTTTAAAACTTACTGTAACCAGCTGAAACATTAAATGTTAAAGATGAAGAAGCTGGAGCCATAACACTTAAAGCAGAAGTATAAATTGCAGTTTGTTGCCACAAGGCTGTTTCATTTGATCTAAAATATTTTAAAGATTTATCAATGCTTGTATCACAAAATCAATTACGGCATATCAAAAAATGGTTTTCCATTTAAAGCACTTGAAAAGCTAAAAATTGCATTTGAAGAAGTTTGAAATTCATTAAATGAAAATAATGTATTTAAATTGTATTGTTCTCCAAAAACAATCATTTCACATGGTCCTTCATTTGTTGCATTTACAGTATAAACTGCAGGAAGATTTCGCATTAAACGAACAACATTTTGTGCAGTATTACAATTTTTTGTATGTACTAAAATTATGAATTAAAAGCGATAAAATAGGAATTGGGGTTGAATATTAACAAACATTTTTGCATTCTAAATAATACTGTCGATAAAACATATTCTGGTGTTTCAGAACAATAAATTGTAAAACAATTAGATTTTGACATTATATGTCTGACTAAACTTCCAGGAGATGTTTCAGGGAAAGAATTTGACGATAACCTCAAAAATTGAAAACATTTTTAAAAAAGATGTTTAAAAAAAGTAGCTTACGTTCCAACAAAATTAGTTAATCCATCAGAATCATATAAATCAAAAATTCCCGTACTTATTCCCTCCGAAATAAAAAGTTCCAAATCATTATCCGGAGAACAAACGGTGATGGCTTGATCCTTCGACATGCTATCAAGCCATACAGCATAACTTTGTAAATTTGTTGAATTTAGCTGAATTTTATTTGTTATCGGAGATGGAACGGCTGTTGTTTCAATTAACCATATTGGATTTCCAATTAAAAATGGTGAAGCTGATTTTCCAGAATGAAAAACAATTGTGATATTTGTTGTTCGTGGATACGGTAGAATTTCGGGGATTGCATATTCTGTGTAACTAAAATTTAAATATTTAATTGAAATGAAGCGAAACGTTTTAATGCATACTTTTGGAATACATTTCCATTTACATAAATAGCAAGCCATGAAGTATTTCGGAGATCAGCTGTTGGGGAAATTGTAAAATAATCCATTGAACAGTTAGCGTTCAAAGAAACCTTTAATTTTTATGCTTAACAATTTTTTTAAAATCAAAAAACGAACAGTATAAGTACAATCTTGATTATCACAATATGTTGCAACACTATTTGGAAGTGGTGTCAACTGTGAATTACCGGTGCAAGGAATTATATAATTTGAAGGAGCACATTCGCATTCTAAAAATAATGACAAAACATTTTTTAAATGAAATCTTTGGCACTTTTATTCTTCTTCAGAAACATTAATTGATCATTAAGTTTAATCCCTTCAGATCAGATATATCAAATCTGCTGAAGATCTTGAATTCGAAGCTATTTTTAACTTACTGATAGTATTACATGTGGCATTAAAACCAGCTTGACGAATATTTCCATCAGCAATAAATTTAAAATTTGATCCATCTAATTCTGTTTTTAGTTTATAAAATCCTTCATTTTTAAGCTCCCAAATTTGACTTCCTTTTACAATCAGCAATTTATCAACACCAGCTTCAAGCCAAAATTGTTGAACATCAATTATAGCTTCAAAACCGCTTGGAATTTTAATATTAAAACCACAAGTCTAAAATAGCAACATTTACAGTAACCCTATGTTACACAAATTTTACCGAATATGCTTTATATCCATTGACATAGTCAAGATTTGAAATGCTTGCATATCCAGTATCTGTATTTGTATATCTGCATTCTTCAAAATAGTTTGCTTTAATTGGAACTGCAGAAATAATGGCAAAAAATCCATTTAAATAATAGCTATTGTTATTAACATTGTATAACATTATATTTAATTCTGATCCATTTAAATATAAAACTTGTGGATCAGAAAGAGAAACATTAAATCCAAAGCTAAAAAGTTGTATCAAATAATTAAAATACGCATATTAAAATTTTTTAAAAGACAGTTATCAAAAATTGCGAGGTCAAACACAAGTTAAATATTGTTTAACATGTCTTAATTCCAATTTCGTCATTATGAATTTAAACAAAAAGTTATTTACCCATTGCTTGTGTTGTCATCTAAAAAAATAAAATGAATCTTAAAATTACAAAGTAATTATTAAAAATTACTTTTGATTATTAGTTTGTAATCATATGTAAGTTGTTTAATATAAATCTTGAACTGATATCCAGGATTATCAATTTTGAATGTCCATGAACAATTTCTCGATGAATTTGAATAAATTCCATAGTCTGATGAAATTGGAATAATTGTGTCATTATCCAAGGAAATAGTTTGTCCAGAAAATGGGCATTCTGAAGCAACAGAGGGAGCTAAAACATATTAGTTTACAGTAATCTAAAAAATATAAAATTATATTGCTTACAAAATTGTAAAACAATGGCATCAAATGCCGTCCATGGTTGATTTTGAAGAATTTGATTTGAAAATTGAAAATTAATATATCCGGAAGTTGAGGTAAAAGTTGTTACAGCATAATTTGATTCATATCCTCTGAAATGTTTTTTTAAATTAAAAAAATGTAATACTTTTTATAAGCTTACAATAAAGGACTTGAAAATGTAACGTTATCAGTGATTAAAACTTCCATAAAGGCACCATTGATAAATGCAAACCAAAGATAATCTCCACTGCTTTTCTAAAATTCTTTGTTAAATTTTTAATGAAAAGTTTCGCATTGAATTTTGCAGTTAGAAAATATAAATGATATTGTCTACAGTATCCAAGACTTTAAATAAGTTTAAAACACTTACAGGCATAAACATTGCATTACAACTTAAATTTGATGAAACATTTCCGATATCCATGGTTGCTGGATAATTTGGGGATTGAAAACGGAAAAAATCGGATACATTAAAAGTGTTAAAATTATTGGCAGTTGTTGAACAAACTGCAACATCTGCTGCTTTTACAGTATTCACAAACAAAAGCAATAATATTAAAAGTTTAAACATTTTTATAATTTAATGACCCCAATATTTTTAATGCAGCAAAATTTCTGTGTGTCAAAAGTGTGAATGAATAAAAGTGCATCAAAAATCATCCTTATTTATATTGTTTTATTTCACTTTGATTTTGAGCAGTTTCGTCACCATTTTTACTGATAAAAATGGAAACACTCATACAATTATCTTTTTAAAAAAAGGCGTAATAAAGTGCAAAAAAATGGGTGCATTTTATGATTTCATTATTATTTTTTTAGCACTGCTGCACCTCTTTTTTGTTCTTCGTTGAAAGTGAACAATTATACTTGTTTTTCCGGTGGAATGTTAAAATTAAGGTTTGTTTCTGAATAAAAAAGGTGTAAAAATATATATTTTTTGTTGGTGGAAATTTTGACATTTTTATAAAAATTTTTAAAAAATACAGTAAAATAATGGAAATTTGTTCATTTTATTATAAAAATAAAGATTTTAAAAATTTGAAAATTAAAATCAATGTATTTGAAGTATAAATTTTTACGGCAAAAAGTAAGAGGTATATAGCACGATTTTTCTAAACTTCGAGCAATGTTTGTCACAGGAAAAAAAAAGTTTTGAGAAAAATGGCTGAAAATCTTTTCCTGGGGTAAACAAGGCCCAAAAACGTCAAAAATGAGGTCTATTTCGAAATTTATCGAGTGGATTTCGAGATCAGGGATGTGCGGAAGTAACTTTTCTAAACGGAAGCGGAAGCGGAACAAAAGAAATTTCTATTGTTTTTGCCTGATTTTCAGTAACTCGCAAACGAAAAAAAACGTAAAAAACGTAACCATCCGCCTCCTTTAAACAAGAAATTGTAAAATATAAAAGTGCATTTTGAATAATAAATATTTCGAACTGTTATACTTAAAATTTTCAAACTATTATTGAAAAAAATTATTGCGAAGGCGTATATAGAATTATTTTATTTATATTCAAAGCACTTTTGATTTATTAATTCAAAGAGAAAAATTTTGAAGCATTGGGGTGCTGCAAAATGCTGCAAAAATGATGTGTTTTGAAACAAAACACAGGTGCTTTCTTTTTATCTTATTTTTTTCAAGATTTATGAAGAAACTTTAGGCTGGAAAATCTTTGCAAAATTTTGGTTTAATACAAAATATGTTTTGTAAATAATATTGTTTAAAGCCATATAATAACATTATTATTATGTAAACTAACCAAAAAACATTTTTTTATTAATTGTTGGAAACTAAAACATTTTTGTAAATATTTATTTAATTTACTTATTTTTAATAGTGTAAAACCTTTAAACAAGTTAGTTCTTTGAAATTTTATGGGCCACAAGAAAATATTTTTATTGAATTCTTAATTTAAAAAGAAACACCTGTCAAAAAATTATTTTTCTCCCCAAAAATGCCAAAGTTTAGCAAAGTATTTTGTAACCCGAAAAAAAAAGAATTAATAATTTTCAGTGTAGCAAAAAAAATATGAATGGTGCAAAGGTGTCTCTGCCATCGGAGACATTTTTAAATTGTTATATTTATTATACTTATTTAACTTTGGTTATTACCTGGGTTATTACCCCAACATTATTTTATCTAATTTTAACACAATCAAAAAGTTTAAAAGGTTTTAAATGGTATATTTTTAATCATTCGTTTTGGTGCTTGTGTTTAATAAATATTTTTGGCTTAGTAAAACCTGTATTTTTAACTCCAGCTTTTGCCGGATTTCCTTTATCCCTTATTCGGATTAATGGAAGCTTTTTGAATTCTGTAATTTATATTATAATTCTATGTTGCTGTTTTACAAATTTTTTTGTTGGACTTCTTGCAACCCTTGCAATTCGATATTTAATGGTTTTTCCATCAAAAGTTACAAAATATTTAAATTTAAAAGTTATCACAATTTTTGCAGCATTTTGTAATGTTTCAATATATTTTATAATTATCATTATTGTTGTTTATAATTATCCGGAGGATCCAGCTTCAGTAATCCATAAACAAGCAGCTGAATATGATAAATTTTTTGAAACTTTTCTTGAACCTTCCCTAATTTTTCTTCCAATTGGAAGTATTCGACATTTAATTTTTGTTGGATTTTTGGGTGGAATATCAGTTTGTTCAATAATGCTTTTGGTGTTATTTTTATTCGTTTATTTAGTTTTAAAAACTTTATCAAAATCAAAAGCAAAAACAAAAATTCAAAAATTGTTAATTCTTTCTTCCGTTTTTCAAGTATTATTTTCAATTTTATTTTTAATTTTACCCATCACAATTATTGGCGGATTTATTGCTTTTGAAATTTCAAATTCCGTTGCAGCAACTTTAATCTGTCTTTCAATGGCTTCAAGCTACGGTATTATTGATTTTTTAACAACCCTATACTTTGTGGTCCCATATCGAAAATATATTAAAAATGTTTATCAACAATTTTTCAAAACGAAATTATATAAAAGACCTGATATTCAAATTTTTACAATGGCTGGTGTCAGCAGTTTTCGAAATGCACAAATTAATGTTACTGTAAATTTTACTTCATCTAAATAAAAATTTTTTGAATATATAGATTTTTTATATTGCAGGTGAAATATAAAATAGAACAATAAATAGTATTTTTACAAAGTACGGCAAAATACACTACAGAATTGAGGGATTTTAGGGAACTTTGCAACGAATAGTACAAAAACTGAATTTATTATTCTACGAAAATGGAAATACTTTTTTAAAAAGTTTTCAATTAAAAATTATATTTCCTTTTTAGGGTACATTAGCGAAAGCGCTCGCAAAAACTTTAGCTTTTTAAAAAGGTCAAACTTCTTTACTGATTCCAAATGAAGTGCTTTCTGCCCCCAAAATTTTTTACCCAAAGAAAAAAAAAACAGTTTTTTTTTGTTTTTCCATTTTTTTTATCATTTCTCCAAATAAATTTAGTATGATCTGTGGAGAGGGACCAATGTAATAATCTGCACTACAGCTTTTTAATATTAAAAAGCTCAAAAATTAAATTAAATTTAAAAGGAATTTGTATTCACTGAAATCAAATTAACAGTGCAAGACTTCCTACAAGTAAAAATTTAGGACATAATTTACATAAAGTTTTAAGTTTATAAAATTGGAGAGTTCGAAACAAAATCTTTGCATCATTTTTACCAGGTATAGATTTTAAACAAACAGTCTTTTAAAAAAATTATTTATTTAGGTTACAGTTTTCCACTTGTTTTATATACAGATTTTCTGCGAAATATTTTTTATACAAAAATTTAATAAATCCATGACATTATTCAACAAATAATACAAATATATACAATTATTTCCACAACACTTTTAAATCGATGAAATGTTCATCAATTGTTTGTTGAGCTTTAACAGTTTGTCCCAAGGTTGTTTTAACGGTTACCGCTTTAAAAGGTCGAACTTCATTTGAATGAAAATGAAGTTGATGTGAAAATTTTTGTTGCCAAATTTCCACCTGTCCTTTAAACCATTTGGATCGAGAAATCCAATATATTGAAATTATTATCACATTTAAACTGTATAACTAAAACATTTCTGTTAAAATCAAAATTAATGGATACTGTAAAAATATAAAAAAAATTACCGAAAAAAATATTGGAACTCGAACAGGTTCATAAATTTCTCCAATCACAAATGATGAAACAATTGAAACATTTGAAATTACAAAACTGATGGAAGCTTGTGGAAGTAACAAATTTAAAGAAGTAATATTTTCAATTAATTGATATTTACTTGTTAAAAGTGCCCGTTGTGAATTACTCATTTTTCGTAATTTATGGTTTTGCTTACGTAAAAGAAAAAGTAACTAAAAACGGTATTTTATAATTAAAATTGTAGCATGAAAAAGGTATATCGTATTTTAAAAGTTTTTTTAAATATTTTTGTTTCTTAATTAAAATAGAGATTTGCAAAAAATTACAGTAATTATTTTTGTACAACTGAATACTTGGTCATTGAAAAATTTAATAAAACAATGTCAGAAAACACAAAATTAAAATATTTAAGTGTCTAAAATTGCTTTTAATAAATCTGAATCTCGCTACTTTATTTGTTGGCAGAAATATATGCAAAAATAGTTGTTTCTTTGAAAAAAAAATGGAAAGCTTTTGGATTTCCGTTTGAGACCAAACACTACCCATGATGAATAAGGAAGGTAAAAAAACATGTTGTGTAAATGTGTTTTTTTAAATGAAATCGAATTTAGTTAATTAGATTGTAGCATCGGATTTTGAGTCATTTTGTAAGTTTTTTTTCAAAAAAGCGGTGGATATTAATTATAACACCAAAAGCAACTTACAACAAAATTTACGGTTTCCACGGTAAATAAAAATATATAAACCACAAGAGCCGGAATATGTACTGTAATAAATAGATCGATATTTAATTTACCAAAAAAAATAAAAGTTAAACTTACAAATATTAAACAAAATTGAAAAGCATGCTGAAAGGGATAACGAAAAGATGACAGCAAAATACGAATAAATTTGAAAAATGCATTTTCTTTCATACGTTCGAAAAAAGACTGTTGCCAAAAATCTTTCAAAACAAATCGAAGTTTCAAAAACTCGAAAAGCATATCCTGCAGTGGCCCAAATATTTTTACCAATTTGATACGGTAATATTTTATATAAATCTGGGGGATTTTTTGGTTCATCCAGGATATTATGAAAGATTAGGCCACCAATTGGAAAAATACACCAAAGTAATCCAAGGGTAAAAATTAAAAAACGCAAATTAAAATGCATTGTTTTTAAACAATTCGAAGAGAAATATAGACCAAATGGTGCAAAAATAAAAGTTAAACTTGACAAATATACAATTCCAGTATAGAGTAGCCGAATCACTGGATCCATCCTTCTCTCCTTCTTTTTTTAAATAAATAATAAAACTAAAATTATTACAGTTTTTAGCTTTTTTTAAAAAAAAGAGTGTAGAATAATTACAACTTGACAAAACTGAAAATTATTTTTAAAAATGCATCACAACTTTTTTTTCTTCAAATATTTAAAACATTTAAAAATAAAATTATCTTTTTTTTTCA
>CABFKO010008096.1:2506-12895 GCA_901766855.1 Panagrolaimus sp. ES5
ATTATTGTTCGTCATCAAGGTCAACATGTTGTTGTTAGAGTAAGTATATTTCATGCAGTTTTACATTCCAATAAGTTATTGTTTTTAAGTTAGCCCATAAACACGAATTTTCAATGCATCAAACTTGTATGGCTACTGTAGGAAGACTTTCTCATGCTGATTTTCACAATAAAATTTTTGGATCTGCAAATATGCATCGTCGTTTTGGATATAAAATGTCTAGTGGATTATGGCATAAAAAAGATGGCTATTGTGGCCGTAAAATTCGTCCGTTACCTCCCGTCAGAAACCTTGAAAAGCCTCCTGAAGAAGAACCTCCATTCCAAGAATTTACTCTTTCAAAGCGTGATATTTCTGGAAAATACGGTACAGCTGCAACCCATCCGATTATTACTCAAACACAATTTCGTTTTAACCCATAGATAGTGTAGTTATATTTTTTTGTTAACTATTTTAAATAAAGTTAGTGGAGTTTTATTTCAAAATTGTTTGAATTTACAAAGGCTTGAAACCAGTTGTTCTTTTTAATTTTTTAATTTTGAATTAAAATTGGACAAGATTTGTGGAATGCGACTTGCAAGTCAAAACTACAGTATATTTTTCTTGTTTTTGTTGTTGTTATTAGTATATAAAAATATTAGCGTCGGACTTCGAAGCCATGCTTAACCAAAGAGCAAACCCATTTATATAGGAATTATAATATAAATTCACCTGAGTCGTTGTCATTTTCGTGCAGATGTTTTTTGAAATTAATTACACTTTTACAGGTTTTATTCAAATATAACAATGTCTGATTTTGCATATGTTTCACAAAATCTCCAAGCTGTTCTTGGTGCCATTCTTCGTGAATCAAAATTAGCAACACAATCACGTGTTCCAAGGCTTGTTGCAGTATCAAAAACATTTCCCGCTGAAGCTATCGTTGCTGCATATAACGAAGGGCAACGACATTTTGGAGAAAATTATATTCAAGAACTTGCAACAAAATCAGAAGCTTTACAAACTCAATGTCCAGATATTCGATGGCACTATATTGGTCATATTCAATCAAATAAAGTAAGTTAAAAAGTTTTATAAAGCGAGAAAAGAATCCAGGAAATAAAAAAATAGTAAAAAGTTTTTTACAAGATTTTTAATGGCTATCTTGACTACAGTATCCTAAATTTTTAATCCAAGCTTTTTTGAACTTAGTTGAAAAGTTTATTTTTCAGATTAAACAACTTGCGAAAATTCCAAATCTTTCATATATTGAAACAATTGAAAGCGTTAAACATGCCGAAATTTTACAATCTGCTTTGAATGACTTGAACAAAACTGTTAATGTTTTTCTTCAAGTAAATACCAGTGGTGAAGAAGGAAAAGGTGGTGTTGATATGGAAAAAGTTGTTGAAATTGCAAAAGAAATAGTAAATTCTGCTCCAAAGATTAATCTTGCTGGTTTAATGACAATTGGATCAATCAATGAAAGTCAACGAGAAGATGAAAATGCTGATTTTGTTCGTTTAGTAAAAGCTCGAAAAGATGTTGCACTTTCACTTGGTCGTGCTGAAGAAGATTTGGAACTATCAATGGGCATGTCAAGCGATTATCTTGTAGCAATTAAAAGTGGAAGCACAAATGTTCGTGTTGGTTCAAGTATTTTTGGTAATCGTGTTTACAAAAAATAATATTTTTCATTCCTCTTTTTATTTTACTTTTTTGGGTAGCTTAATTTAATTTGATACACGTAATAAATATATATTCATATTTTATACAATTCTCTGTAGATGAGTTTTTTAGAAAATAAATAAAATATTAGATTTAATTTCTCTTTCACGTTACAGTATCCTCCTCAAAACAAATTTTAAAAAATTTCCATTCTTTGTGAAAATGTGGCTATGCTTCGTGATTTAACATATGAGAAAAAGATCAAATAAAATAAATGAATTTTTAATATTTGCAATAATATCAGTAATTTTTTCGATTTTAATGGGTAAAAAGTTTTGGCCTCTTTTTAACATTGTATTATAAATTATGACCAAGATTCATATCAAGATCTAACACTTAGTGTCAAATCACAGCACAAAAACATGGGCAACATTCAAAAGGATATAAATTTATTACGAGCAGGAATAACAAACACGTTAGAAGTTTTCAATATCAGAATAAATTTAAAAAAATTTTAATCTGCCACGATGGAATTTGCTTTTCATTTGGACAAAATTTTTGTCTTTCTGTTTTCAAGGTATAACAATATTTTGGTATAAAATACATTTACATAACGTAACCTTATCGTGTGCTATCATATATTTCAATCGCTTAGCTTCTTAAAGTTGTTCATTTTCCTAAATTTTGTTTAGGATTTCACCATTCGTATCATTTTTGTTATTTTCAAAACAGTAAAAGTTGTTGAAAAATACCATTTTATTAACGATAGTGAAAACATTGATGCAAACTATTTTTTTATTCACTTAAACTCATTTTTCATTAGTTTTTACAATGTTATATTCATAAATTTCTTTGAACATGAGCGTTAACGCTTTTTAATACATTATGCATTCTATGAAAGACCGCCTTTTAACTTTTACCGACTTCTACCATCTGTGTTCCCTCTTCCTTCCTTCCTTGTCTTCCTTCTTTCATGTTTCCGATTTCCTTTTTTTTGCAACATATTTTTTTTGTTTCAAGATCAAACAGTTTCTTTCATGGTTCAGGTCTTTAATAGCATCAATAATAAAGTGAGTTAAAGCTTTAATGATTGTTGAATAAAAAAACATCGCTGTTTTGTGTTAAAACATTTCATTCTTTAAATTAAAGTTATCCCTGATTTAAAAATACGGAAAAAAACTTGTATTCTTTTGTTATCACAACAAACAAAAAATATAAAAAAAGAGGCGCAATGTGACAAATTTATTTTTTTTACATTTACCTTATCACATTGTTGATCTGATTAGGTTTCTTTTTATTTGCCTTACAAAGATAATTAAAAACATGACGGAAAAATTTTTTTACTGCTCAAGCACCATATATTTTTGTTATGTTTTCTTTCAGTCTTTCATTTTAAATGAGGAGGAATAAAATCTTTGCTGCGCAAAAATTTCGAAGCAAACTTCTCTCTTTCTTTTTTTTTTGTTCGAATGATTTTTAACTGATTTGATTATTTCAAAGCATAAAACTTTTGCACATAAAAAAATTTTTTGAAAGTTTTTTTTCAATTTTTAATACCTTTTTAGTTTTTCGAACAGTGGGTTGTAAACATTAGTGACGGTGTTTGTATTTGAAAATTGGAGGAATGTTAAAATCAGGTAGAAAAAAAGAGTGATTCGTTGATAAAAAAATGTCAAAATTTCGTAAACTTTTTTTGAAAGGTTTAAAGATGCGTAATCAAATTTTTTTGGTTGTGGAAATGTTTGTCATTTATTTTTGATTTCTGTTTTGTTGTTACCATAAAACAGTAAAGTCGTTATTTGTAAACAAAGAATTTACTGTTAATTATAGCAAAAAAAAAACAAAATTTAAACGCTTTTATCCATTTTAATGCAGGATAATCTATATATAAAATACAAAAATTTTCAATGATAAATGATGTTTAAACAAACACTTTTTGAACAAAAACAATTTTTTTATCCTCTTTTTGATTGTTTAACACACGATGCTTTTAATTGTTTTTTAATGCGCTGAAATAAGGGAGCAGCTATGGCCGAGTGGTTAAGGCGTCAGACTCGAAATCTGATGGGCAATGCCCGCGCAGGTTCAAATCCTGCTGGCTGCGAATTTTTTGATGTACTGTAAAGAATGGGTTTCCTTATATTAAAATCACATGTTTTCCCAACATAAGTTTTATTAGCAATGTTTCAAACACAAATTTTTTTAATTTCCGGTTACCATATTTTTATTATTATTTTTATCTATTGAAAATGCGAGTTGTTTTTCTAATTTACATTTTGGACAGTCATCCCAAGAAAATGCAAATGTTGCAACATTAAAAAAACATCAAAACATGATTTTTTCATTAAAGAAGACATATTTTTTTCTAAGCATCGCATTTAATCATATTTATTGTCCATTCTTTTCTTGCCATTTCCCATACTGTAAAAAAAGGTTGCCATTTTTTCTAAGGCATAATTTTTTTGTTCTTGCTCGCGCGTTTCTATTTTTGTTATTGAAGGCGCCCAACAGCGCTCGAAAGCAGCTGTGTGATTAAAACGACGCTTATTGTTTATCAAGAGCCCCCCTCTGATCATCTTCAATATACCAGATGCCCATCTAAAAAATGTCGAATATTGTTTATTCATTTATTTTCTCATCTTTAAGTGCTTTCTTTTTTAAAGGAGAGAAAAAAATTGAAGGGGTGATGGAAAAATAAAGTCAAAAAAGTTTTTTTTTGCAAAATTATCTTATTTACTAAAAATTTTTTTTTTTTTGAATGGATGAATGAAGAAAAAATAATTCATCTCAATATGGAGGTTTGATGCCTTTACTTTTTTTCTTCGTTTCTTATTGTTATATTATAGTTCTTTCTACTTCATACTAACCTATCAGCTCAATTTTTTTTGTACAACAGACGAGGTCATTGCTGAATCTCTCTAACAATTGTTGTGTTTGAACTGATTTGGGCAGTAGTAGAATTGGCGTCGGCGTTCTTCTTCTTTCTTTCATTTTCCAGGAAAAAAAGATTTTCGAGGACATCCATTTTTTTCGACGATGGTACAATAAAGACTTCTTTCTTTTTTTGAAAAAAAAAAGACAGCGAAATGAGCGCAAATGAGTCTTCTGAGTATCTTTTCCTCTTTTTTCAATCACTTACGTGGTGCGTAAATTCTGCATCTGCCAATCATTGAAAAAAGTGTAGAACGAGAAAAAGTTCTTTCGTTTCCCCCTCTTCTTCTGTCAATGCGGCAAATTTCTATTGTTGTTGATGACGATGACCTGAGAATTATGATTATAGTGGCGTAAGGGAAAAAAGAGAAAAAAAAATTAAAAAACTTTTGCCTGTATTCTACTTTTTTTTGTCATTTTTTTAGGAAAAAAAGTTGTTGTTTGAGCCGCTGATTACTTTTTTTTCCTCCATTTTGCCGAGGTCGTTTGCGCGGATTGTCATTGTTAGTAACAATGTCATTAAAATCCCCGCCCTTCTATAATCATTATTTTTTTCCGGTAAAAAAATATAATATAGTCTTTTAAAACTCATGGAAGAAAAAAAGGTAATGAGGTTTATGTTGTTGTTTGTCATGCATGTTTCATTCATTTATGTACAATACATATATGTATAATATATATTTCATTTCTCATTATATAAGCTGCTGCTATCCCAAAAGAAAAGATATCCTCTGTGAACGATGAGAAATTGCCTCTTTTTTTGACAAGGATGACATTTGCTAAGGGTTCGAATGCTTTTTTGCGCGACACAGAGTCCGTGCAAGTGTTATGAAAAAAAAATTTGGGGGTGTGTACACAGCAGGTGTCCGCTTCTTTTTGATCAAAAGGTACAACAACGCCGCAATTGGCCACTGACAATGAATGCCTCGCGCACCACCAAACAGCTACTACTACCATCAATAACATCAACAGCAGGCATATATTGGTTCACTGGACGACCGTTTTCTAAAATGATGAAATCAGTAACTCTCTTTTTTTGCCTCAAAATTTTTCTTTTTTTTATATATTTAATTTTACGAGTTGAGTCAGCATTGATTTGCGCAAGACTTGAAAGTAAGTTGTTATTTACTGCTGCTGCTGCTGTCATTCTTTTCTCTGACGTTCCACTGCTTTGAAAAATGTTTATGATAATCGGATTGATATTGAAATCCCTCTTCACATTTTCTTTTTTCCCTTCTCTCTTTTTTTCCAATTAAAAACTTTTTTTATTGCTCTATGATTTTTTTTTGTTCATTCTTTATCAAAAAAAATTTTGCGCTACTACTGTAATCTCTGTCTCTTGGCAATAAAATTATTTTAGGTTTAACATACCCATAGCTTTTTGCGTTCCATTTTCTTTTGTTATTTCTGATATTTTTTTACATATGGTTGGCTTTATATTTCATAAAAAGAACAGAGGTAAAAAAGAGTCAGAAAAAAAAGAGGGAAAAAATATTTTTATATAAATAAAGAGCTTTGCAATCAAATCAATGCGCGGATAATTTTAAAATGATCACTAGTTTATCCCTCCCTCCGCTGGCAAGTTAAAAAAAAGAAAGAAGAGAGAGAAAAATATGTACGTCCAGCATCTGCTCATTTTATATTTTTGCGCCTATAGTTAAAAAAATTGAATGCTGTCGAACTGCTGCAACTACTACAACAACTTGGGGAATCATCATCATCAACAACATCCTCACTTGCGCTGGCTGGCAATCATTTGATATATAAAAAAAGAGAGAAAAAAAGAAGAATGATAGTTATTGTTAGTTGAACATTTTGCTACCAACTGGAATCATATATCCTCTTTTATCCATTTTTTAAATGCTGAGGTTGGTTTTGTTTTTTTTGTAAATACATTTTATATCTTTTTTTCTCACTGATTTAAAAATTTTAACCTTTTCTCTTTCTTTTGACTTGCGCTACCTTAACTGTCTTAACCAAAAAAGGTCAAAACCGTTCTTAACGAAGCTGTCAATCTTTTCTCACTCGCTTCACTTCTTTCATTTAGCTTTTTTTTTTAAACACTGCGCAAAAAAGAATAAAAGAAAAGCAGCCAGGTTACTTATATTTTTGTTTACGACCTTTTGTCATGTTTCCCCTCACCGAACTAAATAACTAACTATTTTACAATACAAAAATTAGTTGTTAGCTTAGTTTAAATTTTACATCATCGTCATCATCATCACCTCCGCCATAAACTTCAAAAAAAAAACAACAACATCATTATTAACCAAATAAAATAATAACAAAGCTCTTATTTGGAATTTAAAAAGATTTTTTTGTTTTCATTTTGTTTTCGAGAAAAAAAGAGAAAGCAGCTTGTCGCTTAAATCAAATATCACCTTGACAATAATCTTTGTTTATTATTATTTTCTGGCTTTGTTTTCTTTTAGTTTTGTTTTGTTTTGAGCTTCTGAATTGTTAATGATGAAGAAAAGAAATGAAACTGCAAATTAGAGAGTAAAATTGCGACTTGATAAATTTATTCTTTTTTTGCTTGAATTTTTACCATATATAATAATAACTGGAACCATGATCAACAACCCCTATATTTGAAATTGTAGGAAATAAAAATTTAAAAAAAAAAATTTTTTTTTGTTTTTCAAGGCTGACAAGAGAAAAACAGGACAAATCAACGCGTAAAAATGTCTTTTTTTGTCTTGCATTCATTTTTTTCCCTCATCATCAATCCCCCCTTCTTCCTTCCTCCATCTCCTTCATTCTTCTAAATTTTTTCCCTCATTTTATGTTGTTCATATGATCAACAACAGAACAGAAAGAGTTAACATCAACACGTATATATCTAGTTGTCAGAAGAGAGCAATGATTTGAAAATAAAAATATGAATGTTTTTTTGATTCAGTTGCGCAGGGGTAAAAAAAGAAGGAGAGGAAACACAGAAGGAGAGAGAGAGAGACAGAATTGACAACAGCGTGGTAACCTCAATCGCCCTCAATCATTTGTCATTTTCTGATGATCATCGTCGTCGTCGCATCATTGGCGCCCCCTTCGATGATTGCCTTTCCTTTTTCACAGCATGTTTTGGTATAATTTTTATTTTCACAATTTTTTTCCATTTCTTTTTTTCTTTTTCAATGTAGAATGAATAACTCAATCTTAAGATTCAAAAAACAAACTTCACTTTAACATTGTTTTTTCTTTTGTCACAAAAAAAAAGTATGATGGAAGAGAAAGGAGGGAAATGGTACATTCAAAAAAAAATAACACTTATCAATGCGACACCATGGCAGCCTTACTACTACTTCTTTTTTTCTCCCTTTTTTGGTGAACAGGTTGAAAAGAGTTTTTAAGATTTGTTTTTTTCTTTTCACGCTTGAGCAATGCCATGAACAAATAACACCCCAATGTAACTATGTTTTTAATATTTTGCGCGCAATGGCACAACCAGGAGAAATTGAAATAGAGGAAAGAGTGAGAGAGTGAATGTTTCAAAAGTAGAAATAGAAATGGACACTTTAGGACAAATTTCAAAAACGAAACAGCCTATTTATCAATTCGACATTGAACAGAGAAAAAAAGGAAGAGGAAAAGAGTACTACTATCCCATTCAATTTTTTTAACAAGAAAAATGTATTTGATGGCGTTCAAAAATTTTCCCTTCAGACGTCATGCCGAGAAAAAGTATGGAGAAAAGATGAACATTATTTTTTCTCTTTCCTTTACTGATATGCTGCTTCTAACACTTTCCAAAAAAGGAAAAAATAAAACAAAAAAAGAATAGAAATAACTATCTCATTGTTTTTAAATGCAAGAATATAGAATGAATATTGGACAGAGAGAAAGAGAGAGGAAAGATATAGTTCAAGACAAGAAGAAGAAAAAAAGCTCTTAACATTTTGTGCCTTATTTTTATCCAAACATGTTTCAAAAAAAACGAAAAGAAGAGGAGGGATATATCTTTTGTTTATTTTACTCTTTTTCTTCCTTTTAAAGCTCATTATTTTAAAATAATGATATGAGGTTTCACTTCTTCTTTCTTTCTTTTTTTCTTCATATTCTTCTTTTTTTTTATTTTACCAAATTTTTAAATGTTAACCTATCACATGAAAATTTGTGGTTGACATTATTTTTTTTCGAATCATTCAAATGTTTATGTGCACATCTGCTTCACTTCGTATACATAAATATATATAAAAATATCGCCGTCTGCTGCCGTTTTTCATTTTCCTTCTTCTTCTTAATGCTTATATTCTTTCTTCCTTTTTCATTTTCTCGAATGGCAAAAAGTATCATTTCCTCACTCGTTTTCGTTTTTTGTTATTTATTTATTTTGCAACAATTTATTTATTAACAATCGGTATTCGGATGTTGTATTATTTTTTTGGGGAAAAAAACGAAAAAGCTTATTTTTTGATATCCTTTTTTTATCCTCTAATCAGTAGTAAAAAAATAAATATAAAAACATGACGTTTCTTTTATATAACAAACATAATGAATGAATATTTCAAAATCGCCTTAAATTACTATTCGCAAAGTTAATGTTTAGACACCACTCTATTAATCAGCTTCTTTTTTTTCTAAAATGCTTGTTTGTAAATAGATTGTGACATAAATATTTTAACAATTTTTTTACTCTTTTATTATTTCTTTTTATATTTTTCATTCATTCTATTTTTTTCTCTTCTACAAAATATCCCCTTTTTTGAAGGTAGTAAAATTGTTGGGCTTTGTGTCAATCTAAAATCACTCAAAAAAACAAGATGTACTAACACTAACTAACAATGAAACCTTCTATATATCGACCCGGCAGCATCAGAGGTCTACATGTGGTAACCTAATCTCTTGTTGAAAATTGGTTGCGCTACGTCCGTGTACACAACGGAACATTGCAAGCAAAAACGTCCTCAGTCAACGCTTTTGCCAAGCAGTTTCTTTACTAACCCCCCAAAAATATTCTTTTTTTTGTTCATTCATTGTGCTAACAGTGTCGGTTTTTTTCTTATTTTATTTTCTACTGTACCATTATCAACGAGCTAGTGTCAGCAGCGAGAAATAGTCATTGCGCAGACTAAGATTGAACAAAAAAAATTTTTTGCAGCTGCTTCCACTTTGCCTATTTCTTTACGGATCAGTTCTTTATTCGAAAAGGCAACGGGGAGGGCGCGCGGAAATCAGCGACAACTCCTTCTCTCTCTCTCATTTTTTTCCATCAGAGGACTTGACTGACTAGCTGTGGACAGTCGAGAAAGAGATAGAGAGAACATAAAAAAGATTGAGAAAAAAAATTATCCCTTCCTCCCCCCTTTTTTTTAATAATCTTTTATCGCATTTTTGCAATCGTCACCATTAATGATACGGTAGCAAAAAAAAGATAGAAAAAGAAACCTTATCATTAATTTTGACGTTAAAAGTAAGTGAAAAGTGCTGATAATATGGTAGTAGTGATTTGACATCTTTGAAAGAACCTCGATAAAAACTTTTTTTTAAAATTTTTCTAGTGCTTGTTAGTGATGACCTTGGATGACCGAGGTTGTTTCATTGTAACGCTCACTTCAATCCTTCTTTTTTTTTCTCCCTTTTTCTTTCTAAAATTGTTCGTTGTTTGCGCGAACATTATTGCCGACAGGCGACAGCGGCAGAGTTGTTATATTTCAAGCGCAAGGAAAGAAGAATCACTTTTTTTTATTCTGAGGCTCAGCCACCAAAACTACCATTGAGGACAATTGATAGACGGATTGGCGATAAAGAAAAAAGAAGTACCAATCTTTTTTATTTCTATCTTAATTTTTTTTTTATATTTTTTTATTTTAA
>CABFKO010008129.1:0-12879 GCA_901766855.1 Panagrolaimus sp. ES5
GTAAATGGCTATAAAAAAATATTTTTTTGACTAAAAAAAATGCGACATAACGCATTTAAAGGCATAAAATTGTATTTCTCTATAAAAAAAATAAAAATCTTTGCATAATCGCAAAAAAGTTACCTAAATTTAATTTACCTAATCAGAGCCCGCTACCCTATTTCAATTAACGCTACTTGTAAAAAATTTTATCGAAAAGTGATTTTTTAAGATCTCCTTAAAAAAATCAGAGAGCGCGCCTATATAAAATTCTTTGTGGCTTCCCCGACTGCATTTTACCTACCTAAATATAATGTTCCTCTCTATGAAAAGCTCACGTACCGCCCGGCTGTATGCAAGTATCTTTGCATGCTTAATTATCTTTGTTTCATTTCAGAGTAAAGCCCAGAATCCTAAAACGCTGGAATTCTTTGCAGCTTCATTAGCTCCTATACCAAATGGACCTACTGTAGCAAATCAGGTCATCACTTTCAGAGAAAACACAAACAACCCTACAGGAACTACTTCAGCAGCATATACTGCCAATGGAATACCGGTAACTGCTACTTTCAGTCTGAGTGCGCAGCAATATAACACGGCCGAATGGCCTACAACAACTGGTAACCCCGGACTGTTCTTCGGAGGTACCTTAGGAGCAGTAACAGTACCTCCAAATGACAAATATGCGCCTGCAGCCGTCCTTGCTGCTCAAGGATCAGTTGGTGGAGCGGCAGCTTCAAGTTTCACTTCCAGCTCACTAAATACCGGTGGTCCCGCAAACGGAATTTCAACGACACTAAATTACGGAATTTCAATGTTGAATTCTTCCAGCGTACTCAGAAACGCTGGAAGAGCACCTCTGGGCAGATGGCAAATGGCAGACCTGACCATTACGTTTAGCAGACCTGTCGATAATCCTATCTTACATATTAGCGGCTTAGGAGGAACTGCAGGGGGAACAAATTTCACCACTGAATTTAACTTAGTCAGTACTGGCATGACCATGACTAAACTCTCCGGTACAACAGAATTAACGGTGACTGCCACCCAAATTAATAACTCAGCGCTTGTCCCTGCCGCCGTTTGCGGTGCCGGGGGGGCATGTGGCAGTGTGCGTTTTAACGGACAGAACATTTCCAGTATTGTGCTTCGTGTGTTTATGAGGGGGGATGGCTTGGGAACCTGGGCGATACCCGTGGGTGCAGGAGGTGACGGATTTGTATTAGGTTTATCCACCGATTCACCAGTTGATTTATCCATTGTTAAAACCGCCAGTAGCCTAAGCCCGGTAATTGGCGATAACATCACTTTCAACCTTACTGCCAGCAACTTAGGTAATAACAATGCAACAGGCGTAACCGTAACAGACTTGATTCCTGCGGGTTATACCCTTGTCAGTGCAACCCCTTCAACCGGAACCTACAATGCCGGCACAGGTGTATGGAGCATCGGAAACCTGGTCGCTACTACGGGAACAGCAACATTAAGCATCGTTGCCAAAGTAAATCCAGCGGGGCCTTACGTCAATACGGCTACAATTGCCGGGAGTGAAGATGATCCTGTTCCTACAAATGATGTATCCACGATTACCCCTGTTCCTATATTAAGAACCGATCTAGGGATCACTAAAACAGTCAACAATGCCACACCTACAGTAAACAGCAATGTCGTATTTACTTTAAACGCCATCAATAACGGATTAAGCGCTGCTACAGGAGTTTCCGTGACCGATGTTTTACCTGCTGGCTATACCTTTGTCAGCAATACCGCTCCAACCCAAGGTAGCTTCAATAGCGGAACCGGCGTATGGACCATCGGAAATATGATCAGTACGGGTACAGCAAGTATGACCATCACGGCAACAGTAAATCCCGCCGGGCCTTATGCTAACACTGCAACCATTGCAGGTGCCCAGACAGATCCCATACCGGGAAACAATACTTCTACAGTCACCCCTGCCCCTGTTCCTATTACAGATCTTACCGTTTTAAAAACAGTCAACAATGCCACACCAGCTGTAGGGAGTAACGTCGTATTTACCCTCCTGGCCACCAATAACGGACCTAGTCCAGGCACAGGTATTAACGTGGCAGATCTTCTTCCCGCCGGCTATACGTATGTCAATTCAACCCCACCGGCAGGAACGACATATACCCCAGGCACAGGGGTATGGAGCATTGGCCCGCTTGCTAGTGGGGGTACTTCAACACTAACCATCACAGCCACCGTAAATGCAACCGGTCCTTATGCCAATACCGCAACCATTACCGGAATACAAAACGATCCAACACCAGGGAACAATACTTCTACAGCTACCCCCGTTCCAATACCAACTACAGACCGCTCCATTGCAAAGACAGTCAACAATGCCACACCTGCAGTAGGTAGTAATGTCATATTTACACTTCTCGCCACCAATAACGGGCCAAGTCCAGGTACCGGAATTACGGTAACAGATCTACTTCCTGCAGGTTATACCTATGTCAGTTCAACTCCTCCGGCAGGAACAACGTATACTCCCGGTACAGGTGTATGGAGCATCGGTCCGCTCACCAGTGGGGGCACTTCAACGCTAACCATTACCGCTACGGTAAATGCAACAGGACCTTACGGGAATACCGCAACCATTACCGGAACACAAAATGATCCGACTTCTGGTAACAATACTTCAACTTCCACTCCGGTTCCTACACCCACTACAGACCGCTCCATTGCAAAAACAGTGGACAATGCCACACCGGCAGTAGGCAGCAATGTCGTATTTACCCTTGTAGCCACCAATAACGGGCCGAGTGCAGGTACGGGAATTACCGTAACAGACCTCCTTCCGGCAGGGTATACCTACGTCAGCTCTACTCCTCCGGCAGGAACGACTTATACGCCGGGAACAGGAGTATGGAGTATAGGCCCACTCGCCAGTGGAGGCACTTCAACACTAACCATTACCGCTACAGTAAAAGCGACCGGCCCTTATGGCAATACCGCAACCATTACCGGAACTGAAAACGATCCAACACCGGGGAACAATACTTCTGTTTCTACTCCGGTTCCAACACCAACCACAGACCGCTCTATTGCAAAATCAGTCAACAATCCAACACCTGCAGTGGGCAGCAATGTGGTGTTTACTCTTGTAGCCACCAATAACGGGCCAAGCAATGGTACAGGAATCACCGTCACCGATCTCCTCCCTGCCGGCTATACCTATGTCAGCTCTACCCCTCCGGCCGGAACGACTTATACGCCCGGAACAGGAGTATGGAATATTGGCCCGCTCGCCAGCACAGGTACGGCTACCCTTACCATCACGGCAACCGTAAAAGCAACAGGACCTTATGGCAATACGGCAAGCATTAACGGAACTGAAAACGATCCGACTCCAGGTAACAATACGTCTGTTTCTACTCCGGTTCCAACACCGACCACAGACCGCTCTATCGCAAAAACAGTCAACAACGCAACACCTGCAGTGGGTAGCAATGTGATATTTACCCTCGTGGCTACCAATAACGGACCAAGCGATGGTACAGGAATCACAGTAACTGACCTCCTCCCTGCAGGGTATACCTATGTCAGCTCCACTCCTCCTGCAGGAACTACTTATACGCCTGGAACAGGGGTGTGGAACATCGGCCCGCTGGCCAGCACAGGTACCGCTACCTTAACCATCACGGCAACCGTAAAAGCAACGGGCCCTTATGGCAATACCGCAACCATTACCGGAACTGAAAACGATCCTACTCCGGGTAACAATACTTCTATTTCTACTCCGGTTCCAACACCGACAACAGACCGCTCTATTGCAAAATCAGTAGACAATCCAGCGCCTGCAGTGGGCAGCAATGTGGTATTTACACTTGTAGCCACCAATAACGGACCAAGCAATGGCACAGGAATCACCGTAACGGATCTCCTGCCTGCAGGTTATACCTATGTCAGTTCTACTCCTCCGGCAGGAACCACATATACACCGGGAACAGGGGTATGGAACATTGGCCCGCTGGCCAGCTCAGGTACTGCAACATTAACCATTACCGCTACTGTAAACGCGACCGGCCCTTATGGCAATACCGCAACCATTAGCGGAACCGAAAACGATCCGACTCCGGGTAACAATACTTCGACTTCCACTCCGGTTCCTACACCAACAACAGACCGTTCAATTGTAAAAACAGTTAACAATCCAACACCTGCGGTTGGCAGCAATGTGGTATTTACACTTGTGGCCACCAATAACGGACCAAGCAATGGTACAGGAATTACGGTAACAGATCTTCTTCCTGCTGGTTATACCTATGTCAGCTCTACCCCTCCCGCAGGAACGACCTATAATCCAGGTTCAGGTGTATGGAACATAGGTCCTTTGGCCAGTACAGGAACCTCAACCCTAACCATTACCGCTATGGTAAAGGCGACAGGACCTTATGCCAATACCGCAACCATTACCGGAACTGAAAACGATCCGACTCCGGGTAACAATACTTCAACTTCCACTCCGGTTCCAACACCAACCACAGACCGCTCTATTGCGAAAACAGTAAACAATCCAACACCCGCCGTTGGCAGCAATGTGGTGTTTACCCTGGTCGCCACCAATAACGGATTGAGCGATGGTACCGGAATCACAGTTACAGACTTGCTCCCTGCAGGTTACACCTATGTCAGCTCCACCCCTCCGGCAGGAACCACTTATACGCCTGGAACGGGAGTATGGAATATTGGCCCGCTGGCCAGCACAGCAACAGCGACCTTAACCATCACTGCAACTGTAAAAGCAACAGGGCCTTATGGCAACACAGCAACCATTACAGGTACAGAAAACGACCCAACACCGGGTAACAATACTTCTGTTTCTACTCCGGTTCCAACACCAACTACAGACCGGTCAATTGTAAAAACAGTCGATAATCCAACACCTGCGGTTGGCAGCAATGTGGTATTTACACTTGCAGCCACCAATAACGGATTGAGCAATGGCACAGGGATCACAGTATCCGATCTGCTCCCTGCAGGTTATACCTATGTCAGCTCTACCCCTCCGGCAGGAACTACTTACACACCCGGAACTGGTCTTTGGAATATTGGTCCGCTTGCAAGCGGGGCAACTACCACATTAACCATCACAGCTACCGTAAAAGCAACAGGACCTTATGGCAATACGGCAACCATTAATGGCACAGAAAACGACCCGACACCTGGTAACAATACCTCCACTTCTACTCCGGTTCCAACAGCAACCACAGACCGTTCTATTGCAAAAACAGTAAACAACCCAACACCTGCGGTGGGCAGCAATGTGGTATTTACACTTGTAGCCACCAATAACGGACCAAGTAACGGCACAGGAATCACCGTAACCGATCTGCTTCCGGCAGGTTATACCTATGTCAGCTCTACCCCTCCGGCAGGAACCACTTATACTTCCGGAACAGGAGTTTGGAATATCGGGCCACTCGCAAGTGGGGCAACTTCGACCTTAACCATTACGGCTACCGTAAATGCTGCAGGTCCTTATGCCAATACCGCAACGATTACAGGCACAGAAAACGATCCTACGCCTGGCAATAATACGGCGACTTCAACACCGGCTCCAACGGCCACGACCAATTTAAGCGTTGCTAAGACCGTAAATAACTCAAGTCCTTACGTTGGAAATACGGTCACCTTTACTTTGGCAGCCACGAATGCCGGTCCAAGTAATGCGACCGCAGTAGTTGTCAACGACCTGGTGCCTTCAGGTTATAATTTCATCTCCGCTACCCCGTCACAAGGCACTTACAATAGTGGCACAGGCATTTGGGCAATCGGAAGTCTGACCAATGGAGCTAACGCGACACTTACTGTTACTGCAACGGTTAATCCAACAGGAGTTTATACCAATACTGCGACCATTTCGGGAGCTCAAAATGACCCTGTTCCTGCAAATAACACTTCAAGCATTACCCCTACCCCGGTTAAAGTACAGGTGGTAAAAACAGGACCAGCCACGGCCAATACCGGAACTACAATTAACTATGTATTAACCGTAAGTAATACCGGAACAGGAAATGCAATTGCACAGACCATATCTGATATTGTCAGTCCGGATTTAACAGGAGTAAGCTGGATTGCCACTGCTCAGGGAGCAGCCAGCGTTTCCACAGGTGGCACAGGAACCGGACCAAATGTATCCGTAACCGGGGATATCCCTGCGGGAGGCGGCAATCATATTGTCATCAACATTACCGCAACCATTCCTGCAACATCTCTCGCAGCAGCAATCTCCAACACGGCAACAGTAACTGCTCCGGGAAGCCCTCCTGTGAGTTCCAATACAGTAGTCACCAGTTTAGGCAAACAAGCCGATCTGAACATACAAAAAACCGGCCCCTCTAATGTGGTTGCCGGAAATAACATTACCTATGTACTTACCATTACAAATGCAGGCCCCTCAAATGCAAATAATGTCAGCATTTTAGACAATCTTCCTGCAGGAATAAATACACCAACCTGGACTGCTTCGGCACAAAATGGAGCAGTAATTAACGGGCCAGTAACAGGATCAGGAAACCTCAGTTTATCTGCAAACATTCCAACCGGAACCGCTTCAGTTACTGTAACCATTAATGGAACCGTTGGTGCAAATTATGTCGGAGCCAATCTGATCAATACAGCAACCGCAAGTCCGGAACCAGGTGTCAATGATCCGACTCCCGCAAGCAGCACGGTCACGACTACAGTCTCCAAAATAGCGAATGTCCGGATTACAAAATCAGGCCCTGCAAACATCGGGGCAGGACAACAGATTACTTACACCCTCAGAGTTGTAAACGACGGACCAAGCGATGTCAGCGGTATTGAAATTATTGATAACATTACCGGGCCGATCTTAACTCCAACCTGGACTGCGACTGTGCAAAACGGTGCAACCCTTAACGCTTTAGCTGGTGCCGGAAATATCAATCTTATCGGAGGTATCCCGTCCGGTGTTGGTGTAATTGAGATTGTAGTAACTGGTCAGGTAGATCCTGGTACCGCGAACGGAGTAGGATTCACTAATACTGCAACGGCAAACATCCCGGCAGGCAATCCTGTGACCGATCCAGACCCAGGTACAAACACCAGTACCGTTCCAACAACAGTTAGCAATACGCCAGACCTCCGTGTTTCCAAAAATGGTCCTGCAACCGTTAATATTGGTGACCCGATCACCTATACCATTGTGATTACCAATGCCGGAGCAGGAAACATTACCAATGCCTTGATAGAAGACCTTGTTCCTGCTTCAGTAACAGTTTCCGCCTGGAACATTACAGGTGCAGGTGGGGCTACAGTAACAGGAACTCCGGGTGGTGGCACAAATACAATAAATACCTCCGGTGATATCCCTGCCGGAGCGAATCCGCTAACCGCCTTGACCCTTACCATCAATGGAATCGTGAATGTCAATGCAATTCCGGTTTTCGTCAATACGGTAAAGGTAGTCGCAGGTACAACTGAACAAAGTTCTGTGACAACAGCGGTAAATCAATCCACTGATATTGTCATAGAAAAAAATGGCACTCAATCTGTAAAAGCGGGATTACCTGTTTCTTATACGATTAAACTCAGCAATGCAGGCCCGAATAACGCAACAGGTCTGGTGATCAATGATGTCGTACCGGGAGAGATCCAAAATATAAACTGGTCTGCTGTCAATTTTGGTACGGCCACTATTTCAGGTCCGGCAGGGGGAAACACCAATACCATCGCGGTCAACGCTGATGTTCCTACAGGTGCCGCAAACTACATTTTAATTACGGTAACGGGCAAGATGAGTCCTTCAACGCCCCTCCCTTCCATCACAAATACCGCTACAGTAACGCTTCCGGCAGGTTTAACGGACTTCAACACCGCCAATAATACCAGTTCGGTACAAACTACCATTACTACCGAAACCAACCTGGCTGTCGTAAAAACAGTAAATCAACCTGCACCATCAGTAGGCTCGAATGTGGTCTTCACCATAGTCGCTTCCAATACCGGTCCAAGTGATGGAACAGGAATCACCGTTACAGATCTGCTTCCTACTCCTGGTTATACTTACGTCAGCTCTACCCCTCCCGCAGGAACAACTTATACTCCTGGAACAGGAATATGGAATATCGGAGCACTGGCAAATGGTGCCAATGCCACCCTAACCATCACGGCTACCGTTAACGCAACTGGCCCATATGCAAATACTGCAACCATTAGCGGAACAGAAAACGATCCAACCCCTGGTAACAATACCTCTACTGAAACTCCGGTTCCTGTACCGGTTTCTGATCGCCAGATTGCGAAAACTGTTGACAATCCAACTCCTGCAGTGGGCAGCAATGTGGTATTCACACTTGTAGCTACCAATAACGGACCAAGTATCGGAACAGGTATTACCGTAACCGATCAACTTCCCGCGGGCTATACCTATGTCAGCTCTACCCCACCAGCAGGCACAACTTATGATGCTGCAACAGGCATCTGGACTGTTGGGACCTTAGGCATAAACCTGAGTTCTACCCTTACGATCACCGCTACCGTTAATGCAACCGGCCCTTATGCCAATACTGCAAATATCACAGGTACGGAAAATGATCCGACTGCGGCGAACAATACAGCCACTTCTACCCCTGCACCTACACCGACAACCGACAGGTCTCTTGTCAAAACGGTCGACAATGCCACGCCGGCAGTAGGAAGCAATGTGGTGTTTACCCTGATCGCCACCAATAACGGACCTAGCGACGGAACAGGAATCACTGTAACGGATCTGCTCCCTGCTGGTTATACCTATGTCAGCTCTACCCCTCCGGCAGGAACCACTTATGTTCCGGCAACAGGATTGTGGACCATAGGTCCACTCGCTAATGGAATATCGGCTACGCTAACCATTACCGCTACCGTTAATGCAACCGGTCCTTATGCAAATACGGCCAGCATTAATGGTACGGAAAATGATCCGACTCCTGGTAATAATACGTCTACCTCTACCCCGACACCTACGCCAACAACCGACAGGTCTATCGTCAAATCTGTAGACAACGCCACGCCTGCCGTGGGTAGCAATGTCGTGTTTACCCTGGTAGCCACCAATAACGGACCGAGTGACGGAACAGGAATTACGGTCTCAGACCTGCTTCCTTCCGGTTATACTTATGTGAATTCTACTCCTCCGGCAGGAACAACCTACACGCCTGCAACAGGATTGTGGAACATTGGCCCGCTGGCCAATGGAGCAACTTCTACGCTAACCATTACCGCAACCGTTAAAGCTACCGGCCCATATGCCAATACCGCTACGATTAACGGTACGGAAAATGATCCGACTCCAGGGAACAATACCTCAACATCAAGCCCGGCTCCTACACCGACAACAGACAGGTCACTGGCCAAATCGGTGAATAATGCCACACCGGCTGTAGGCAGCAATGTCGTATTTACCCTGGTAGCCACCAATAACGGACCGAGTGACGGAACAGGAGTCACCGTATCCGATCTGCTCCCTGCAGGATATACCTATGTAAGTTCTAACCCTCCGCCAGGAACGACTTATGATGCTGCAACAGGATTGTGGACCATAGGTGCCCTGGCTAATGGAACAAACGCTACCTTAACCATTACGGCTCTGGTAAACGCAACCGGTCCTTATGCCAATACGGCCAGCATTACAGGAACAGAGAATGATCCAACTTCCGGGAACAATACAGGTACCTCAACACCAATCCCAACGCCAACAACCGACCGGTCTCTGGTTAAATCGGTTGACAATGCCTCACCTGCAGTAGGCAGCAATGTCGTATTTACCCTGATCGCTAAAAATGAAGGGCCAAGCGATGGTACCGGTATTACCGTAAGCGATCTGCTCCCTGCAGGATATACCTATGTCAGCTCTACCCCGCCGGCAGGAACAACTTATACACCTGCTACAGGATTATGGAGCATTGGCCCATTGGCCAATGGAGTAACGTCAACCTTAACCATTACTGCTACTGTAAATGCAAGCGGTCCTTATGCGAATACCGCCAACATTAGCGGTACGGAAAATGATCCGAACTCAGCAAATAACAATTCAACATCTACCCCGGTTCCTGCCGCAACAACCGACAGGTCTCTGACCAAATCGGTTGATAATGCCACACCGGCGGTAGGCAGCAATGTCGTATTTACATTGATCGCTAAAAATGAAGGACCAAGCATTGGTACCAATATTACGGTAACCGACCTGCTCCCTGTTGGTTATACCTATGTTAGCTCTACTCCTCCGGCAGGAACAACTTACATCCCTGCAACAGGATTGTGGACCATAGGTACACTGGCAAGTACAGCAACTTCCACTTTAACCATTACTGCAACTGTAAATGCAACGGGGCCTTATGCCAATACCGCCAGCATTACAGGTACAGAAAATGATCCGACCCCAGGTAACAATACGGCCACTTCTACTCCGGTCCCTATTGCTACAACAGACAGGTCGCTGGTCAAATCGGTTGATAATGCCACACCTGCTGTAGGCAGCAATGTGGTGTTTACGCTGATCGCCAAAAATGAAGGGCCTAGCGACGGAACAGGAATCACCGTAACCGATCTGCTCCCTGCTGGTTATACCTATGTCAGCTCTACCCCTCCGGCAGGAACCACCTATGTTCCGGCAACAGGATTGTGGACGATAGGTCCACTCGCTAATGGAGTGTCTTCTACCCTCACCATTACCGCCACCGTAAATGCAACCGGCCCTTATGCCAATACCGCAACCATTAACGGGACAGAAAGCGATCCGACTCCGGGCAACAATAGCTCAACCTCGACACCAACACCGACGCCAACAACAGACAGGTCGCTGGTCAAATCGGTTGATAATGCCTCACCTGCAGTAGGCAGCAATGTCGTATTTACCCTGATCGCCAAAAATGAAGGCCCTAGTGACGGAACAGGAATTACAGTAACGGATCTGCTTCCTGCTGGTTATACCTATGTCAGCTCTACTCCTCCGGCAGGAACTACTTATGTTCCGGCAACAGGATTGTGGACGATAGGTCCACTCGCTAATGGAGTATCGGCTACCCTAACCATTACCGCTACCGTAAATGCAACTGGTCCTTATGCAAATACTGCAACCATTAACGGGACAGAAAACGATCCGACACCTGGTAACAATACGGGTACCTCTACGCCAACTCCGACGCCAACAACAGACAGGTCGCTGGTTAAAACAGTTGATAATGCCACACCGGCAGTAGGCAGTAATGTCGTATTTACCCTGATCGCCAAAAATGAAGGTCCTAGCGACGGAACAGGAATCACGGTTACTGATCTGCTCCCTGCTGGTTATACCTATGTCAGCTCTACCCCACCGGCAGGGACTACTTATGTTCCGGCAACAGGATTGTGGACGATAGGCCCACTCGCTAATGGAGTATCCGCTACCCTAACCATTACCGCTACCGTAAATGCAAGCGGTCCTTATGCAAATACCGCAACCATTAATGGTACGGAAAATGATCCGACTCCAGGTAATAATACGTCTACCTCTACACCAACACCTACGCCAACAACAGACAGGTCGCTGGTTAAAACAGTTGATAATGCCACACCGGCAGTAGGTAGTAATGTCGTCTTTACCCTGGTCGCTACCAATAACGGACCAAGCAATGGTACCGGTATTACGGTTACTGATCTGCTCCCTGCTGGTTATACTTATGTCAGCTCTACCCCACCTGCAGGAACCACTTATGTTCCGGCAACAGGATTGTGGACGATAGGTCCCCTCGTTAATGGAGTATCGGCTACCCTAGCCATTACCGCCACCGTAAATGCAACCGGTCCTTATGCAAATACTGCCAGCATTAACGGTACGGAAAATGATCCGACTCCGGGCAACAATAGCTCTACATCGACACCAACACCAACGCCAACAACAGACAGGTCGCTGGTTAAAACGGTAGACAATGCCACACCTGCAGTTGGCAGTAATGTCGTATTTACCCTGGTCGCTACCAATAACGGACCAAGCAATGGTACCGGTATTACGGTTACCGATCTGCTCCCTGCTGGTTATACTTATGTGAGCTCTACCCCTCCGGCAGGATCCACTTATGTTCCGGCAACAGGATTGTGGACTATAGGTCCACTCGCGAATGGAGTATCGGCTACCCTAACCATAACAGCTACTGTAAATGCAACCGGTCCTTATGCCAATACCGCCAGCATTAATGGTACGGAAAATGATCCGACTCCAGGTAACAACACCTCTACCTCGACACCAACACCTATACCAACAACCGACAGGTCTCTGGTTAAAACGGTCGACAATGCCACACCGGCAGTAGGAAGCAATGTGGTGTTTACCCTGGTTACGACCAATAACGGACCAAGCAATGGCACAGGAATTACGGTAACCGATCTGCTCCCTGCTGGTTATACCTATGTGAGCTCTACCCCTCCGGCAGGAACCACTTATACTCCTGCAACAGGGGTATGGGATATTGGAACAATGACCAATGCTTCAACAGCAACATTAACCATTACCGCTACGGTAAATGCAACAGGTCCTTATGCAAATACTGCCAGTATTAACGGTACGGAAAATGATCCGACTCCAGGTAACAACACTTCTACCTCAACACCAACGCCTACACCAACAACAGACAGGTCGCTGGTTAAAACGGTAGACAATGCCACACCGGCAGTTGGTAGTAATGTCGTATTTACCCTGGTTGCTACTAATAACGGACCAAGTAATGGCACCGGTATTACGGTTACTGATTTGCTCCCTGCTGGTTATACTTATGTGAGCTCTACCCCTCCGGCTGGAACTACTTATACTCCTGCAACAGGGGTATGGGATATTGGAACAATGACCAATGCTTCAACAGCAACCTTAACCATCACCGCTATCGTAAATGC